>NEWO01000901.1:45236-58122 GCA_003013225.1 Phalaenopsis aphrodite
CCTGACTGGTGAGCACCACACAATCCGGCATGTACTTCTTCGATAATATTCTATGCCTCAGCTCTGCTCAAACGCTGTAGCCACATTTGGTCGAATGATCTTCTATAGAGAACATTTCCCACTAGAGCGTAAGACATAGCCCTTGTTGTGACATGTGCACCTCAGACTTGTCTTATGGAAGCTTTTCAATATGCAAATATTCTGTTAATGGCTTGCACCAATCTTCGTTGATGCCCACAATTGTATTTATTGTTTCTTATTTTCCAAGCTTATGTAGAGTTTTGAAGTCATTTCGAGACAGGACTCGTCTTCCTTGCATCGTGACTTTGATAGAATCTTCCAGGGGACACGTCATTTCCTTAGAGAGTTTTGCTAGAGTGTCGGCATGGGCATTATCTCTCCGAGGAATCCGTTAGAAAGTCACTCAGGAATCTACTCTAGGAGCTTCACTGTATACTGATGGTACTTTACTAGTCTTGGTTTCAGAATTTTGTATTGTCCGACGACCTGCTGAATGACAAGTTGAGAGTCACCATAAATGGCAATGTTTGTTATATCCATTGGGATTGCCAAATCTAATCCGATGATTAAAACTTTATATTCTACTTCATTTTTTGTGCACGGCTCTGTCAGGTGGTATGAGAACCTCAACATACCTTTATCTAGCGTAATAAATATCAAACTGATCCCTACTTTGCCTGGTATAATTGTGCCTGATCCTTTGTCTTTCTTGGCCGATGAAGCGCCATCGAAGTACATTTTCCAGTGCCGCGCACTAGAAAATTCCATTTGTAGTATTTGTTCGTCTGGTAACTCATCGTTGAGAGAGGACCCAGCTGACAGTGGGTGTGCAATGAGAAAGTCTACTAGTATCTGTCCCTTAATAGCACGAAGGGGAACAAAAAGTCATATCGAATTGCAATAAGATCATTGACCATCTTGCTAAATTCCGGAGAGTATTGGTCGGGCCATGAAATATTGCAATGGATTAACTTTTGAAATCATGGTAATGTTATGAAAAAAACATGTAATGTCTAAGCTTTTGAGCGGCAAAAATTAACGCCAGACAATGCTTCTCAATAGGTCAATACCTTATCTCCGTCGGTATTAGACGACAAATCAAGTAGTAGAGTGCATTTTTTTTGTCGTCATCATTGACTTGGGCTAAGAGGGCTCCGAGAGAGTCATCCAAAGCCACTGTATAAAATATCAACGGTTTCCTTGGGATAGGGGCTGCCATAACAGGAGGTGTCATCAAATATTTTTTGACATCCTCAAAGGCCTGCTGGTATTTCTCTTCCTAAATAAATTTGGCGTCCTTTTTAATTAATGTTGAGAAAGGCTGACACCTACCTGAGAGATTCGAAATACAGCATCTCAGATATGTCAACTTCCCTTGGAAGGAACGTAGCTGTTTCAAGGTTTTAGGGGGAGGCATTTCCAAGATAGCTTTAACCTTATCTGGGACGATCTCGATTCCCCGATGACGGACAACGAATCCTAGAAATTTCTCGAAGGTAACGCCAAAAGCGCACTTTAAGGGATTCATTTTGAGATTGCATTGCCGCAATCGTTCAAACATGATCCTTAAATCGTACAAATGGTTTATTTTTTGTTTACTTTTGATAAACAAATCATTCACATAGCATTCTACTTGATTGTGAATGAGGTCATCAAAAATCTTCATCATTGCACGCTGATATGTTGCTTCGGCATTCTTTAGGGCGAACTGCATCATTGTGTGGTAGAAAATTCCAATCGGTGTTCTGAAAGTTGTAAGTGTTGCATCCTTGGGAGCCATCTTAATTTGGTTGTATCTGGATGATCCATCCATGAAGGAGAAAATTTCATGTCTTGAAGCGATATCCACCATCATCTCTGGTATAGGTAGTGGAAACTCATCTTTTGGACATGCCTTATTTAAATCCCTGAAGTCGACACAAATGCGGATCTGTCCATTTTTCTTTTTAACAGGTACAATATTGGCTAACCACGTGGGGTATTGATCTTCTTTAAAAAATTTGGCGTCTATCAACTTTTTCATTTCGGCGATGACTTGTTGTTTTATTTCGAGGCGCATTCTCCTGGGAGCCTATTTTACTGGGGTTATATTCTTGTCCACCCCAAGTTTATGGACTGCACCCTCTGCTGACAGTCTTAACATTTCATCATAGCTCCATGTGAAGCAATCTTTGAATTATGTTAATAGTTTGACCAATTTTGCAGATTCTTCGTCATCAAGTAGAGAACTTATAAATGTAGGTCGGGGTCGTTCTTCAGTCCCGAGGTTAATCTCTTTCAATTCATCGATAGTAGATTTAATTTCCTCCTAAAATTCTGGCGGAGCATCTTCTATTGGTTGATCAGTAGAGTCATCCTCTACATCGAGACAATCCACTTCTGACTCACTAACAACCATGCAAAATTCAGAATCATCGACTGGTTCAACTGTACCAAATCTGAGACCTGCTTTTGGATTGGGGTTCGACTTTTAGTATTCCATAGTTTTTCAAAAAGTTGAAATTTATCTTTTGGCTTTTGTTTTGGTAAGTGTCCTTGTTGAATTAACTTTTGAGCATAAGGCGAGAAGTAACCAAAAGGTAATTCCATTAATTCATTATAATGAACATCCAAATTTACATATTTTTCAAGCTCAGTAGAGGTAGAAGTACGATAAAATTTGATCGGCTTCAAGCCAACACTACGGACTTCCTTGATCTCTAAACTCTAGACCTTTTGTGGGAGAATTAGAGTAAGGGTCATAGTATTCACATAGTGGTTTATCTGATCATACATTGTTTCATATTCATTCTTCTCTATATCTTCTAGGGATATCTCGTACTGAGGTTTCTTCTGCTTTGTTATCATTATTTCATCTTCAGAGCTGTCTTTATCGCCAATGTTGATGATTGGCCTAGTCCGTTCAAGAATTAAATTGATCTTTCCTCATCTGCATCCCCGACCTCGACCTCAGGTGCGTGAACTAAAAGAACTTCCACTAACTCGTTGTAAGGGAGTGATAAAAGGTTGTTGAAGCACAGTTGTATGGCCTCCTTTTTGGGATTATTCTGAATTTTCATTTTTATTTGTTAAAATCTCGTGCGAGAAGACAGTCTTCTTTGGAGGCACGTAGTAGGCTACCTCTTCATGGATACCAACTTCATGCACTGAAAATGGTTGTAGGTCTCCCTAGATGCAATTTTCTTGACCATCTTTTTGGTATTTGATGCACTGGTGTAGAGATGATGGAACCATATTGTGCTCATGAATCCATGGTCGACCCAATAGAGCGTTAAAAGAGGTCTCGACGTTGATGATATGAAATTTAGCGGTTGTTACGAGTTCTCCAACCTTCATAAGTAATTTAATTGATCCAACGGCTCTTTCTCCCTTTTAGTTGAATCCTCTTAACATTATTTTATTGGTCGTAAGCTCTTGAGCTTCAATATCCACATAGGCCAATGTCCGTAGGCTCATCAAGTTAAGAGATGCCCCAGGATCCACTAAAACTCTGGATAACACAAATCTGCCGATGTTGACAGAGATGTAGAGCGGACGGTTGTGGTCGGCGGTACCGAGCAACAAGTCTTCATCTGTGAAGGTTACCCCTGATTGTTCTCTCAACGAGCAAACTTCATCTGACGATGTGCTAGCCAACCAAGCTAAGCAGATTTTTGGATCAAGCAAAGTTGTAACCAATGATTCTCTCATCTTCTTTGACAAGATCAGAGCATCGTAGATGCTTAGTCGTGCAGGCAACATCCTAAGATGAGCTAGCACATTGTAGTCTACTTTGCATGATCCTTCAATTTTATCTTGATCATGTGGTTCTTCCACTGGTGGAGGTGGAGGTATCTCTTCTCGAGTCATTATCTGTTTTCCTTTGTCTGTTGGAGCTATTCTTGGTGGTAACACTTTTCCAATCCTTAAGTTAACTGATGTGATTTCTTCTTCTTGAGCTATCATTGTTGAATCTTCCAGTGTCTTTTCTTCTCCGTTGGAAAGATCTAAGTTGATGGCGAACGATGTACCATGATGCTCGAGAATTGGCTCTTCGTTATCGGTGCTATCGTAAGCGATATTATTGACGTCTTCTTTGGACTTGACAACAAGTTCATCGGACTTGAGTATGATTTGAGGATCATTTTGGGGATCAAGATCAAAGCTAGATTTATCATAATCAGTCACGTTATCAGCAGAAACAGTCAAAATGTAGCCAAAATAACAATCATTATCTTCATAAGATCCGAGAGGGACAAAAAAATAATCATACAAAGTCAAGGGTTCGAGGATTTTCTTCCCCAAATTCGAGACAACCAATCTAGTAGAGGCAGCCCTTATCCTACCCCCCGTGATATCAATCTTGGCAGTGACGCTTTTCTTCTTCCTGTTCTTTGTCCTTAACGATGAGTTATCTCCTAATGAAACCTTCATCTCGGGCTCGGCAAGTTGCGGTCCCTGAACGGAGGCTTGTTTTGATGCAGACTGTATCTTGTTCAGTATCTTCTTGGACGATCTGCTCCAGACCTCCTTCCATTCTTTGTCAGTGTTCATAGGAGCTTGTTTTTATGAATCCTGTATGCGATTAAGGACCCTCTTGAGTTCATCCCAAGTTGTACTCCATCCATCTGTTCCAATATACGGATCAATTAGGGAGATTGACTCAGCCGAAATCATTTTTATGGAACCTTTTCAGATTCTGTCAAATACTCATTCGGGATTGTTATGTTCTCTTACTTGAGGTTCTTCTCAGACCAGGACTTAAAGACGAAACACTTGTTTATAGTATGCCCAAATAATCAGTGGTATGGGCAATAATTTGGTTCAATTTTCTTATTCACCTCTTCGGGTTTCTTTATATCAGGTAGTTTGAATTCTGATTTCTTCATCAGACTTTTGAATATTTTAGGTACAGCTTCGTCCTTGAAGGAATACACAACTTTTGTCGCTCTAACAGGGATATTCTTTTATCCATTGTTCGAGGTGATCCCCCTGAGGCGGCCATTGGTTGGATTGACTGCTATGTTTCTGAGAGTACTTTGATGAAGACTGGCGATGCTCATCTTCATATATCTTTATCTATTTCTCTCCTTTGTCGACAGTTGCGACTACTCCTGATTTCTTTTCGAACACCCTGGTCACCTTAGCCTTTTCATGTGGCTCCATGTGCTTCATTTCTTTTTGAAGACTACTGGCTTTACTGAGTAGCTTCTCGAAGGATTTGATGGTGAGTCCCTTAAGCATGAAAGCTATTGGCCCATGAATGCTTTTGAGTAGAATCTCAATTTCTTGATGTTTCTGTAGCTGAGGTTCACATTTCATGCTAAGTTTCTCCACCTCAAAATATAGTCTACCAAAGTTTCGTTGGGCTTTTGCTTCTCCATCATGAGCTCTCCAATAGACACATGATGTTGTGCCTCGACAAATCTTTTCACAAACAATAGTTCCAACTCAGAAAATGTTTTAACAGACCCGTTGGGCAATTCAGCGTACCAGTCGAATGCAATCCCTGACAAGCTGCTGACGAACCGTTGGCAAAGTAGGGCTTCATTATTCCTTATGTTGCCACAATTGACTCAAAAATGTGTTATGTGTTATCTGGGATTTCCAGACCCGTCGAATATTTTGAAGTTTGGGGCCACAAAACATTCGGGGAAAGGTACGGCATCGAACTCCTCCAGGTAAGGTCTACCCTTCAAAATTGATGCACTGCCCTTGGATTGGGCTAAGGCATCCCACACTTGTTCAACCATTTACTTGAATTACTTTTCTGACATGGAACCTGTTGGAGAATCTTTCTTTGGTTGTCATCTTTGTCTGCTGAAGTAGCCTCTCTTCTTTCATTCATGTTGTATATGATTTCTGGCTGATTAATCTCTAGAGAAGTTAATCTCAGTGCTTGTGATTGCCCATGAATGGATGTCATGGTGGTCATAGCTAGAGTCATCTCTTCTATTCTTCTCTCCAGTAGACTGACTTGCTCATCTCTTAGGAGGATAACCCTATGCAGCTCATCTATGACGTTCTCTTTGGTGTGCGGTTGAGCCTCGCGCGCAGACGTGGTAGCTCTGGTTTCGATCACATGAACGTCCATGAACTCCTCCAGGTAATCATTGTAATCAAAATCTTCATTGTCACTATTGACGGAAACTCCGTGCCCTCGAGCTAACTCAAAAATCTCAATCCTGAGTTTCTCAACTTTTTCCTCAATTATTGATTCCTTGATTGCTTCAAGATCTGGAGGACCCTGATGGACATCCTTTACTTGTTCCTCCATCTCACTGACTATTGTCGTGATGATGTCAAATATTTCAGGCACTGGTTTTACTTCCTGTCTTGCAGGCTCACTGAAATGTATCGGTGCAACGACCTTGGGTACCCATACCCTCTTCTTCTTCGATTATGATGTCTTAGGACGGGATGTCTTTGTAGAGACATCGGTATGTTGAGGGAAGGTATGCTCCCCGTGGTGTAGACCGGCTACAGTATCAGGTAATAGCTTTGTCTTTATCTCTAGGATTGCAGGAATGACGGGTAAGATCTTCAGACCCAGTCTCAACTTAATCGATCGACGGTCTGTGGTCCTGGTGATAGAATAATCAGTAGTAATCACTGCGGTATCAACTCTATTCCCTAAGCGGTGCCAAATGGGAATTCGAGTAGGCGGTGCTCCAATTGTCTTACGGGAATTTCCCCTCTTCATGCGAGGGGAAATTGCATCTCCCACTTGTTTAAGTAACTCGCTAACTGAGCATCCTTCTTTGGTAGCAAGCCTTCTGAAAACTGCACTAACTTGAGTGATAGGAGTGAACTTCTTTCCCTCTTCACCATAACCCTAAAGTGATGGTAATGCGGCAGCGATCCTCCGGACACTCTCATATCCATCAATATCTGTCAGAGGATAGAATCTACTCCCTTTTAGGAGTGGATAAATTTCCGGTAACACTTCTTCAACTTGATGAGGCTCCTTCTCAACGGGTATCTTTTCAGGAGCCTGGGCTTTGATAGCCCTCCAAACTCTTCTATTGTGATTCTTCCTTTGAGTTTGGGTCAGTGGCACAACCCTTGAGCTAGACCCGATTTTAAACACAGGTGGTGAGAGAGTTAATCCCTCAGTCGGATCTTCAACGATCATCACTTCTTAGCAGCAGCAAGGATAACAGGTTTGACGGGTGCCAGGACGGTAGTAGCTTTAGCCTTACAGGCAGGGAAGTCTTAAAGGTAGTTCAGGCAGAATTCTGTAGATGGCTCCTGCATTTTTGGAGCGGCGATCTTCATTACCACGAATGGGGCTTTTCCGAGGACAACCTCGAGATCTTGAAATCCAGCTCCAAACTTGATGGTGGGAGCGACGTTACGAGTGTTGCGGTCTGTTGGCAGGTTGTAGAAAAATGTCAGCATTGGGTATGTCATTGCAGCGCGCTTCAAAACATAAAGTTTTAGGGTTAGTTATAAGGCAAAAAACCTAGTAATCTTTAGTACAAACACTGAAAATAGAGGTTGATCTGTAGACCGGGCGGGTCTTAATTTACAGGTATTTTTAACATCTTTATTTAAAAAGGTGCAAAATTTAATTAATACAAGAAAATTTCAAAGTGCGCGCAACACAACACGATTTAGTTTAATTTGCGAAATAGCAAACCAAATTTTGAAGGGAGATGTGAAGAAATTTTAGGACCTAGTACGAGACCCATTTAGTGAAATAGAATGCCCATGTGGAATTAGTCCACCGACACTCCTATTGGGGATCCGACCCCATATAAAAACTTAAAGAGTCTTTAATGGCCTCATAAACCCCTCTGTTCAAAGATGGTTGAACAGCTAGTCCTGAAGACCAAGGAGTTGACCATACCTTCCCAAGACACAAATGGGTAAAGTATGCCAACGAAAGAAGGGTAATTGGTCCAAGAAGGACATGGACACATTACTGATGTGTGAAAATAATATTTCTTGATTTGAATGGAAATAAAAGCACATCCCCAACGGAGTCGAAGAAGCTATCGGCACAATTTTTTGTGTTGAGTGAGGTTTGTGGGGAGTTGCCCGTAAGAAGTTATCGGTCACTGGAATTGAAATCCCGTCGCCCGCTTTGGAAGGAAGTTGAAGTATGAAATTAGAATGACCCCATATTTTTCATAGTGTACAATGAAAGAGCATTGTACCTCAAATCCTGTACCTATTTCGAAGGATAAACACAAGACTTGAGGATGAGGCTCGATCAAATAAACTAAGGAAAGTATGACGTCCGTCTGGTCTGCGAAACTGTTTGTATTTTCCAACAAGTTCCCCTATTTAATATAAAATATTAATAGAGTTTATATTACGATGGGTTCGGACATGCTTCCTATAAGGGCAAGGTTATCTGAGAAGTCTCTCGATAAAAATCAAGAAATATTCTCTTCAAGGAGTTTCAAATGATAAAACTTTTCAATGAGATCGGACGTAGAGGTGTGAAAGGGGATTGGTTCAAATTTGGAACATTTTATTGTAGAATCCAAAGGAGGAAGGACTAGGGGATTTCATGGATCCAGAGGAGAACCTTGGTGACTTCTCAAGCTATCCTAATGTTTGGCTTCAATTTTGAGGAGAAATATTTA
Source organism: Phalaenopsis aphrodite (assembly GCA_003013225.1). Classification (NCBI taxonomy): domain Eukaryota; kingdom Viridiplantae; phylum Streptophyta; class Magnoliopsida; order Asparagales; family Orchidaceae; genus Phalaenopsis; species Phalaenopsis aphrodite. The sequence continues at coordinate 53,834 of NEWO01000901.1, forward strand.
GGTGTTTCATCCTGCCAATTTTATTAGTTAGGGCTTACATTCGTGTGAAATGATCACACAAATAGCTTGGAAGCTGTGAGGATTTTGGTCGTGACAAACAACAACCTCGGAATCCTAAGACGAGTTAGGGCTTATATTGTATAACAGGGTTATACAAAGGCCTAAAGATAAGGTGAGAATTTACGTTGCATAAGCAAGCAACCTCAAAGTCCTATGACTTTGTTGTTTAAGTTTAAGGAAGGAAGATTGGTTTAGCTGGACAAAAAAGATTTTGCTGCTAAAGATGGTCGTGTTGTCCACCATGCTAGCTCCAAGTTCCTCACCGCGAAGAATTTAAGTTTTATAGTGTGTCAAGTTATATCAAATCAGGTGGCCCTATGGTTGAAGTTCTTTAAGTTTTATGAGGGCATATTAAAGTTGATTAGAGCGACACCGGTTAGGATCCTACGGTTCCCTCATTCCGGTACCATTATTTTCTATTGGATTCACTTAGTCCGAATGAACTTACTAAATTCAACTTAATCAGTTCCATAATTTCATTTAGCTCGTGGGAAGCCTTTTTAGAAACCATAGTTTACCTCCTTCGAGGAATTCTCAATCATCCGATAGAGATGCCTTAATTTAGTTGAAGTAGTAGTTTTGTGTGATGTTTGTGATTAAATTTTGAGTTGTTTTATATTTTAAATGTTGTGGGGGTGAATTTTATCTTGATTGATTTTAGTTTTGGTTTCGATTTTGGTTTTGGTTAACATGCAAGTTTATGTTGTTTTCATAAATGCAAGTATAAAAAGAAAAAACGTAAGCATAAAGCATGTAAGGAAAAGGGCACAAGAAAGACGGTGCTACAAACTGTAAAAGGGTACCTGGCGAGTCTTCTCGTTCCACCACTTGGAACTCAAAATGCATGTGAGAGCATATATGAAGAGCAGAAAAAGTAAAGTTCTTGTGGTTTTCCTAACCCTATGTCATATTTTTGTGAGTCCTTAAAAGTTTAATTAAGGATGATGTCATTGAGCAAAGTATATTAACTTTAATAGGCCTCTGAGGTATCCAACAAGTTAGGAGGAGGAAGCAGGTCCATGCCTCCCTCTCACCAACTGGTGAAAAGCCTCAAGTCATTTTAAACTTATTATGTTGCTAAATGGTTCATCCTGTAAATGCCCTTATTACTCAGTGAGCATTGATGTCTCAATTATCTCTAAGAATATGGTAATTATCACATATTATTTAATTTGAAAATTATGTGGGTGAAGACCCTTAAAGAGGCAAGTTAGTGTAATTTGAACACTTAGCCAAATTTTTAATCCTAATTGGGCTTAGCGGTGTTTCAAGGATATTTAATTTAATTTTATTTTATTTCTCTAATCCTTGTTTGATCAATTTTTTATTTAGCTTAAGTCACCACTAAGCCCTTAAAACCTAGGTGAGAGTCTTAATTAGTTTTGAAAAAGGGTTAAGCTTTAAGTGGTCATGATTCATGATTTGGATTCTATTTGAAAACCAAAATAAGGGTATTAAATTGATTAATTACCGGCTTCAAAAGTCATACCCTTAAGTCCAGGATCATTTAATTTTAATAAACTTCCAAATGTTAATAATTTAGAAATTTATTAACTTATCTTTTTAATGAGGAAAGTAAGATTGGTTTCTACCAATTAACCCCTTGTGTTTCAAGCATCAAATAAATTGATTAAGATCATAGGTTACCCATTTCTCTCCTTGACCTAAGCCTAAATGTTAATTAAGGCTAAATTCCCAAAATTACACATTTGCCCCTAAGGCTCTAACACTTCATAATTTGTCAAACTCAATTCAAATGACTTTGAAATTTTTATTTTGCCTTATTAATGAGTCAATTAAGACATCAGAGGAGAAAATGTGATTTTGGAAAGTTTACTTTAATTTATATAATTATTTTCAGAGAAAAATAGGATTTTTCAAAGAAAATTCCTAACTTGACCAAGGTAAAACCTATCCCCTTGAAATTTTTAATGGAGATAGAATTAGACTAGAGAAGCCTTTAGACCAAATTTCATGAATTTTTCAATTCTCTGTGATTTATCAGAATTATTTTAAATTCTGGGTTATTTAATAAAAATAAAATATTTTAAATAATAAAAATTAAGTTTTGTATTTTTGAAAAATCTTTCTAAGGTTAGAGAACCCCAAAAAGTAAATTTCATATTTTTCTGATTTTTTTTATTTACTAGAATTATTTTAGTGAAAAACTCATTTTTAGCCTTTAAAAATTATTTTTAAGCTTTGAAATTCAATATCTTTATTTATAAAATTAGAAAAAATATTCTAATTGTTCCAAAGTGATTAGGAAGAAATTTAGAACATTTCCATGAGTTTTATTATTTTTGTGATTTTTATGAATTTTTAATTATTTTAAATATTTTAAATAGGCTAAAAATCAAGTTTTTATCCTAAATATTATTTTATTTTTAGAAAATACCCCTGATCATAGAGAACTCAAAAAAACTAAATTTAATAATTTTTTGAGTTATATTTTGAATTTTAAAAATCATTTAAATGCCAAAAGTGGTATTTATCTTTAAAAATCAAGTTAAGTTGTCAAATAAACTCAAAATATTTCAAAAATTTTATGATGAGTTCTCTGGATCATAAATCAAAGTAAAGATAAAAAATCAAATCATTTAAATTTTTATATTTTCCAAAATTAATTATCTTAGTGATTTAGTGTTTGTAAATTTTAAGTGCATTTTAAGTGACTTGACCCATGGAATTATTTCCAAAAGCTCCACTAGTCATAGTGAACTTTCCAAAATTTTCTAATCAATATGCTAAATTCCATTATTGATATAATATGCAAAAACTTGAAAAATATGGATCTATGTATAGGATCCTCCTCTGACTTTGGTAAAATCAGAGGATGTTTCCTTTGACAGAGGATACAACATACCAAAATTTTAAGCCAAGGTGATGTATCAAAATACATGGAGAATTAAATGATCTCAAATATTGTTTAATTAATTAAAAATATGTTATGCATCAAATGGACTTGAAATTTATTCTACATTATTCTCCTCTCTTGACTGAGCAAAAGGATATTTTTATTTTTATTTTATGATTTTTATACACAAAGTTATGGATTTTCTAAGTTAAGTGAGTTTAAATAAATAGAAAAAGCCCTATTTTCTACTTATCCACGCGGCGCACTCCTATTTGATGTCGCCGTCCACGCCAGCAGCCACGCGTCCCGTTGTTTATGTAAAGAAGTGTTGTACGACTTCATCTTGTCCATCCGTTTGATACATGTGCGATCAGACGGCGCGTGGTCATTATCCCTAATGGCTTAGGCCGAGAGCCGTCCACCTTCAAAGCTTAAGATCTCTCTCATTTCTCAACCAAATTAAGTGAATTTTTTTTAAAATGTTTGTCTTAGTGAGACAAACACATCCATACAACTAATGTGTCATGAAATCAAGCCCAAGTAAATGGAGAATCAAAATAAGCTCGGGAGGAGGAGAAGTTTTATACCTTTGCTCTGAGAAGGGAGGCTTCCATCAGAGGTGCTCGGCACATTCATTGAGGTTCAAGGAGGCTAGGAATTGAGTCCCTGGTCTTGGTGTAAGGCATAGGTATGAATTCGACCAAGCTCGATTTCAGTTGTTGGTCTAGAGTTGTGGTGGAGGCTATTTTAGAGGGTAATCTGTTGGGGCTTTATCTTCTCTTGTTGTTTTGAAGGTGTGGGCACAAGCAATTGAAGTTTGGTGGAGTTTTGAGAGATGTCCTGTTTCTGCCCTAATTTTTAAGCTCAAAATTAGGGTTGTACAAGGGGAATCAAGGCAGTGGAGTGATTGGAATAGGATGTGTAGATCTCAAGGAAGCTCTGTGAGTGATTTAGGAGGCTCTCTTTGAGAATGATTTAGCCCACCTCCCATGGCTGTGGAGGTGAGTTTTTATTAAAATGGTCATGGGGTGGTTCCCTGAGCACAAGTTTGGGTGCATTGTGGTGCTTAGGTGGAGGGCAGAGAAGCTCTTCAATTTGATTTAGATGAGTTGGCCTCTAGGTTTGATTTGGGTGAGGTATCATGGGGGTGGCTCTCGATTTTGAGCTTTTCCGAATACTAGACTGGCTGGCTGGCTAGGGGGTGGCTAGGAGCTCAGGGAACCCAGAGGAATCCATCACAACAATTTAATGCAACTGTGTTTTGATTTGGCAAAGATAGCTTAAGCATGTGCATTTTTGGAAATAATATCCCTTAATTAGGGGGACCTTTGGTCCATGGCTTAATTTAGGTGGTTTCATGGTGTTTAGCCTG
>NEWO01000901.1:79522-97292 GCA_003013225.1 Phalaenopsis aphrodite
AGGACAAGTAACATTTTAAGTTTGGGGGATTTTGATACACCTAAAATATATAGTATTTTTAGACACATTTTTATACCTATTTTTGAGATATTGCGCTTTAATGGAAGATAATTTTGTGGTTTTCTTGCAGATATAAGTAAAAATGGAAGAAATGCTTAAAGGAGTGAAAAAGGATCAAATTTGGAGCAAAAATGTGAAAAATTGTGCAAAAGAGTTTTGGAGCCTAAGCGCCAGATCCGGCGCTTAAGCGCATGTTAAATAGAGAAGGCCGTGCCTAAGCGGCGAGACCCCACTCTTAAGCTCTAGTAGCAGTTACTAGATGAGTAAAATTGACTTTCATAAATTTCGAAGAGGTTTTTGAGGCACCCATTGGCTTAATAGTTGGTTGTAACCACCATGGACAAAAATTATCATGAAAGGATGCATCTCTTTGGCAAATATATCGAATCAAGACACATTTTGAAGAGAACTCAAGGCAGCTCATGGAAAATTATAAAAGAAAGAAGAGAGGACATAGAAAAGAGTCCTGAAAATATTGACAAGTTTTGAAAGTTCTTTATAACTGGTCTTCAGAACTATTCAAACTTTAAATTAGTCAATGTTCTTTATAGCATCTCTAGCAAGGGTAAAGAATATTATTCCTTCTATTTGTCTCAACACAATTTGCATACTTCTTCAAAAGAATTCCTATACTTATTACTGATTCATGATAAGGAGAAAGAAATTTCCATATTAAGTACTTTTCTTCTTTAAAAACTTTAGTTATCTTTTTAAGTTGTTACTGTTTCATTAAAATATCAAAAATACCAAAAATATTTAAATTTTAAATTCCTCCACAATTCATTTTTAGTTTAAGTAATTATCTTTTTAAAAATAGAAAAACTTTCTAAAAAAGGCATATTGCATAATCTTCCCTGTGGGTTCGATATTCAGGTCTTAATATAAAAGTCTTATATTACTTGATAACGATACGTATACTTGCGTAGTATCCCAATAAAAATCTATAAAAATTAAAAAGTTAAATCTTTATTTTTCTTTAAGATCAAGTTTTTTATTTTTTTTACAAAATAAGAAAATATAAGTACAAAATACCATCATAACTATTGTTATACTATGCACAAACATTAAGTCGGGATCATGTTTTGGCGTTGTTGCTGTGGAAGAAAACTAAGTAAATTTTTATTTTTAGAAAGTCTTATTTAAACTTTAAATAATGTATCTTATTTTATATGTTTTATTTTATTTTAAGTTAGTTTATGCATAGTTTAGGCTCTGAAGGACTAGTGCCCTACGATTCTGAATTAGAAAGAACTTTAGAAAAATCAGAAAAACCAAAAAAATTAATAATCTTAAAAAATCCAAAAAATTACAGAAATGAAAAACCAAAATAATCAAAATGTTGAAATTCATCAAGAGTTTTGACCTTTAAGAGATTATGCCAACCCTACTGTAGTTGAACTTCATTGTAGTATTCAAAAACCTACTATAGTAGCTAATTCATTTGAGCTTAAACCTGCTATTATCCAAATGGTATCAAATAATCAGTTTGGGTGATCACCAACTGAAGATCCAAATTTACATCTTACCAATTTTCTAGAATGGTGTGCTACATTTAAATACGATGTTGTTTCAGCTGATGTCATAAGACTTAGGTTATTTCCTTTCTCACTGAGGGATAAAGCTAAGATGTGGCTGAATTTGTTAGCACTTGGATCTATTAGAACATGGAGTGATTTAGCACAAAAATTTCTTGCTAAAAATTTTCCACCATAAAAAACTGCGAAGCTTAGAAATGATATTACATCTTTTTATCAATTTGAAGGGAAATCTATTTATGACGCAAGGGAACAATTTAAAGAGCACAATTAAAAATATTTAGAATCAACTTGGGCAAATTGCAAGTTCATTAAGTAATAGATCCCAAGGGACACTTCCTAGTAATACTAAATCAAATCCAAAATATCAGAATAAAGAGCAAGTTAAAGTCGTACAACTTAGAAGCGAAAGAGAGTTGGAAGGTAGGGTTAAAAAAGAGATTGAAGTAGAGAGAGAAGAAATTAAAGTATCAAAAGAGGATGCTCCGAAAGATTCTAAAAGACCTATTTCTCTGCTGAAAATTGATTTAGAAAAACCACCACCTCCATTTCCCTAGAGATTTCGACAATAGAAGTTGGATAAGCAATTTTCAAAATTTATGGAAATATTTAAGAAGCTTACAATTAATATTCCATTTGGTGAAGCCTTAGAAAAAATGGCGAGATATGTAAAGTTTATGAATGATATCCTCAACAGAAAAGGGAAGTTTGAAGATAATGAGACTGTTGCACTTAGAGAGGAGTGCAGTGCTATAATTTAGAAGAAACTTCCTAAAAAGCTTAAAGATCCTGGTAGCTTTACAACTCCATGTGCAATAGGAGACAGATTTTATGGGAAAGCTTTATGTGATTTAGGTGCAAGCATTAACTTTATGCCATTATCAATATTTAAAAGATTGGAATTAGGAGAAATAACCCCTACTACTGTAACTCTGCAGTTACCAGATCGTTCACTAACCTATCCTAAAGGAGTTATAGAAGATGTCCTAGTGAAAGTGAATCAATTTATCTTTTCTCTTGATTTCATTGTGTCAGATATATAGGAAGATAAAGAGATACCTATCATTTTATGAAGGCTTTTCCTAGCCACAGGAACAATATTGATAGATGTGCAGAAAAAGGAATTAACAATGCACATTAATGATCAAACTGTTACTTTTAAAGTTTCAAAATCAATGAAATACCCTACAAAAGGTAAATATGATGAATGCTATAAAATGGATGTTATAAGATATCTGAGCAAATGCCATTTCAAAATTACTTATGAAGAAAAATCTAAAGAAAAAGATTTAAAACATGAGCAAGAAGAGGAATTAGATGAAGTTTAAACCTTTTTAAGGAAGATTGAAGTTATGTTCAAGAAAGTTTTCAAATTTTGGACACTATAGACAAAGAAAAATCATTTTGTCCATCTATTGAAAAACCTCCAGAACTTGAGTTGAAATTACTTCCTGAACATTTAAAATATGCAATTTTAGGAGATTCCTCTACTTTACCTATTATAATTTCCTCAAAATTAACCAAGGAAGAAGAAAAAAAACTTATGAAAATTCTGAAAAATTTTAAGAAAGCCTTCGATAACTGCTGATATTAAAGGAATCAGTCCTTCAATTTGTATGCAAAGAATTAATCTAGAAGAAAACTACAAACCCAGGGTTGATCCACAAAGGAGATTAAATCCTGTTATGAAAGAGGTTGTTGAGAAAGAAATTTTAAAGTGGTTAGATGTTGCAATTATCTACCCTATTTCATAGAGTGCATGAGTTAGTCCAATTCACTGTGTTCCTAGGAAAGGAGGAGTAACTGTAACTGTGAATGAGCATAATGAGTTAATACTTACTAGACAAGTTTCAGGGTGGTGAATATTCATTGATTATAGAAAATTAAATCTTGCCACTAGGAAAGATCATTTTCCACTACCCTTTCTAGATCAAAGGCTGGATAGACTAGCTAGGCATAAATACTTTTATTTTTTGGATGGATATACCAGTTATCACCAAATTCAAATATCTCCTGAGGATCAAGAGAAAATAACATTTACCAGTCCTTATGGCACTTTTTCTTTTAGAAGAATGTCCTTTGGTTTATGTAATGCCCCTGCTACATTTCAAAGATGTATGATGACAATTTTTTGTGATTTAATTGAAAAAGGGATTGAAGTTTTTATGGATGACTTTTTATTGTTTGGAAATTCATTTGACTCATGTTTAGAACATTTATCTAAAGTTCTTAAGCACTGTGAAAAAACAAATTTAGTCCTTAACTGGGAAAAATTTCAATTTATGTTAGCAGGAGGAATTATATTACATCATCAAATATCAGAAAATGATATAGAAGTAGATCCTCCTAAAATTCAAGTGATCTCTCATTTACCTTATCCAACAAATGTAAGGGAAATTAAGAGTTTTATAGGACATGTTGGATTCTACAAGCGGTATATTAAGAACTTTTATAAGATTTCTAAGCCTTTATGCCATTTTTTGGAGAAAGATGTAATTTTAAATTTTGATGAGGAATGCCTAAAAGCTTTTAAAGTATTAATCAAAAAATTAATCACTGCACCAATTATAGTTTCATCAAATTGGGAAAAACTTTTTGAACTTATGTGTGATGCAAGTGATTATGCTATTGGAGCTGTTTTAGGACAAAGATATGATAAAATTTTTAAGGTTATTTACTATGCTATTAAAACTCTTAATGAAACTTAAATTAATTATACAACAACTGAAAAAGAGTTATTAGCAATAGTATATGCCTTTGATAAATTTAGATCATATTTGATTGGAACTCATTGTATAGTGCATACATATTATTCTGCTATTAAGTACTTAATGAAAAAGAAGGATACTAAACTGAGACTTATAAGATGGATTCTTCTTCAACAAGAATTTGATTTTGAAATAGTAGATCGGAAGGGAATTGAAAATTAATTTGCTGATCATTTGTCCAGGTTTGAATTTGAAAAACCACTCTGTTTTGAAAAAGAAATTAATGAACATTTTCCAGATGAAAAATTTTTCACTGTAAAAGAGTGGCGTGTTCCGTGGTATGCTGACTTTGTGAAATATATTGTTATTGATCTTAAACCCTATGGAATGACATACCAATAAATGAGGAAATTTATTTCTAAAGCTAAGACTTATCTTTGGGATGACCAATATTTATATAAATAAGGTAAGGATCTGATCATTTGAAGACGTGTACCATTAGAAGAAACTTATGAAATTATCCAAAAATGTCATAATTCTGATTTTGGGGGACATTTTGGTGTTGATAAAACAACATACAAAATTCGACAATATGGATTTTATTGGCCTACAAATTTTAGAGATGTTAATGCTTATATCAAAACTTGTGATAGATGTCAAAGAGTAGGCAATAATTCTAGAAGAAATGAGATGCCCCTCAATTATATGTTGGAAGCTAAAATATTTGATGTTTGGGGATTAGATTTCATGGGATAATTTATACCATCTTTCGAAAATTTATATATTATGTTAGCAGAGGACTATGTATCCAAATGGATAGAAGCTATTGCTTTACCTCGATGTGATGCTCAAAATGTTGCAAAATTTTTTAAAACAAAAATATTTTGTAGATTTAGGATGCCGAGAGTATCATTACTAATGGGGGAAGTCATTTCAGAAATGCTATTATGGAGAAGTTATTAAAGAAATATCATATAAATCATAGGATTGCTACTGCTTATCATCCTCAGACAAGTGGTTTGGCTGAATTATCCTACCGGGAAATTAAAAGAATTATAGAAAAATCTGTGAATCCAACAAAAATGGATTGGTCACTTAAACTTGATTATGTTGTTTGGGCTTATAGGACTGCATATAAAACTCCTATAGAAATGTCCCAATATAGGCTAATATTTGTGAAAGCTTGTCACTTACCAGTTGAACTTGAGCATAAAGCATATTGGGTTATTAAAGAGTTCAATTGTAATATTAAAAATGCTGATGTGAAAAGATTGTTACAATCAAATGAGCTTGAAGAGATAAGGAATGAATCTTATGAGAGTGCTAAGATTTATAAAGAAAAGATGAAAATGTGGCATGATTGAATGATTCTTACTAAAAATTTTCAGACAAGGAAACAAGTTTTTCTATATAATGCAAGGTTAAGATTATTTCCAGGAAAACTTAAGTCCAGGTGGATTTGCCCATTTGTTGTGATAAAAGTTTATCCCAGTGGAACTGTGGATATTAAAGATCCTAAATATGAGAAAATTTTTAAAGTGAATGGACCTAGACTGATACGTTATTATATAGGGGATCAACATAAATATAATGATGGAATGATGTTGGGTCAACCAGAATTAGCACTGGTTAAGTCAGGTTGACGACGTAAATCCAAACGCTTTGTGAGAGGCAACTCATAGTTATCAGTGTGTTTTTTCTTTGATTGTTGTTTTGAGTCTGATTAAGAAATTTAGGGTAGTATTTTTGAGTTTACTATGTGCTAGTAATGATTTTTAGACTTTATTTAGTGACCTTGACATGTTAGAATGTGAATTTAGACGTTAAGTTGACTGGTGCAAAAATGTGCACTAGCGCTTAAGCGCGACAATTTAATCACATGTGCAAATTTTGATTTCTAGAAGGTGTAACAGAAATTTAGTTGGAATAAATTTGTCTTGGCAGTTTCTAATCGTGCCTAGAAGTTATTGGGGTGGAATAAATGTGACAACGCACTTAACTTAATGCCACTTAAAACATGAATTTCACCCCGAATTATTTTTAGCCCTAAAAGTCTAAGAAAGATAGATTTAGAGAAAATGTCTTCATGGGAGATGGATTTGAAGAAGAAGGAAGAATCCATGAGGAAGAAGTTTATTAGTCAAAGTGCACAGGAGACATATAACAATTTCTTAGCCATTAGTATTAAAGGGATATCAGAGTAGATTAACCATATGGAGAGTACTATATTTGTATTAGAGACTAAGGCGCTTGAATTGCATGCTCATCTAGAACATATTGGGTGGAAACTTAAGATACAATTTTTCCATACCAATTATGTAGAGGAAGCGGATAAAGCAATGTTCCTTAAGAAAAAGTGGATAGAAGATGATAGTATTAGAGCTGGTCACCATCATCCGTTTTATCAACTCTATATTCTTGGAGAGACTACTGGGAGATAAGAATTCATTCCTTCTAATGAAGAGTGGCATTAAGTTAAGTGTTATGAATTGTGTGTTTGGAGTCATGTTTTAAGTGTGTTAGTGTTTATGTCTTGTGTTTAGTGTTTTTGTCACTTATGTGTTTAATTGTAAATGTGTGTTAAGTGTTTTGTACTTAGGAAAATTTTCTCATCCAAGACTATTTGGAGAGAGAACTAAGTGGTAAATGTGTTTATACTTGTTTGCGAATTAATATAAGTTTTTTTTTGTGAAAATTTGTGTTATTTTTAGCCATGAATTGAGTTAATTATTTTGGAGAATTTTGAGAGAGAAGGGAGTTATAGAAAGTAAAAATAGTCATTTAAGTGTTATGTGTCCATTTAGGGGTGGTTTACTTAGGCTAATAGTGCATTTTACTTAAAATTAAAAATTTTAAAAATTGTGCACTGGCGCCTAAGCACCACATCTCGCGCTTAAGTGTGAGCCAACCTGAGAGGTAGGTGCCTAATTGCCTATTACCCACGCTTATGCACCGGTTCATGAAAACCGGTTTGCAAACGGTTAAAAGTGAATTTTTGATCCGAAAATGCCATTTTTACCGCCTCCTATCGTCTTCCCCTACTCGAATTCACGATTTTGAAGGCTATGGCAAGTGAAATGTGGAGATTTCTTGTTTGAATCAAGTGAGATTTGCAAGATCTAAGTTCCTTGAGGTAAGAAATTTACTTCTATGCAAAAAATTTGGATTTTTGCCATATATTTTAAGCACATTTGGATGATTTCAAAAATTTACTATTCATGATGAAAAGTGAAGAAAATATATGAAAATTGCTTGAGAAGTTTAGTTCGTGCTTTTGGAAGTTTATTTTAGTGAATTAAACTTGATTTTTAAAGTTATTTTTGGAATTTATCAAATTTGCAGATTGGCACCAAGAATGAAAAGGAGCCAAGGAAAGAGCCCATTTGATTCGAGCAAGTTTTTCTGTTCAAAAGCTCAGGATCGATATAATGACACTCTACAGTCACAAAAATTGATTCAGGAGTGATGTTTTAAGAGTCCCGGTGGAGAAGTGGAAGACGTGATAGTCCGCCGACAGTGGGAACAGTTCTACTATTTCTGTGCTGTCAATGTAATTTCTATTGTAAGGGAGTTTTATGCAAATCTTCCAGAGGTTGAGGACAATCGAGTTATGGTTCGAGGGAAGTTGAAACCTTTTACTCCAGAGGTAATCAACTTGTTTTACCATTTACCACCAAAGATTTTATGTTTTTATGCGAATTATAGTCCTACGAAAGCAAAATTGGACGAGATCATATCTTATTTGACTGTTGGAAGAGGACTTTGGAAGATTACAAATGAGAGGAGAGTAAATTTTCTAACGTCAATATTGTGTGCACCATCAAGGGCTTGGCACTATTTTAAACCTGCTTGTCTGCTTGTTACAAATCATCTCAGTCAAGGGCTTAGATCTTAATTTTAAAATTCATAAATTGCTACCCTGTATTTTTCTTTTATCATGTTAGTATGTTGTTTGATTTTATACCCATTGTTTAGAAGTCTACTGAATCCCTACATGTTAAACTAAAATAAAATGTTAGAAAATTTGATCAAAATTAATTTTACTTCCTGTCTTTAGTTTTATACTTGTATAATTAGGACATAAAAATTCCTGTTAACCTGTTATTTCAATTTCCATTCCTACCTATATAATTATCCGATGCTAAACTCTTTAAACTATTAAAAAATCAAGTTTGGGGGAGGGATGAAAAATATTTTCAAAACTTGAATTTTACTTGTTCTCAAATAAACTACAAATGAAATTGAATTTTAAAAGAAAAATTGATTATGTAGATGAAATTATATTAGGGAAGTAAAATTTCATTTTAGAAATGAGTAAGAAAATTTAGTTAAAATTTTTAGTAAAAAAGAAAAACTTTAAGTAAAAAAATTTTAGTATAGAAAATGATTAATATAAGTGACCATCTTTAGTAAGAAAAATTGTATTTTTGAAAGATTTAGATAATTTAGACTTTTATTTTTAATACTTAAATTTATTTTATTAAAATGATTTTCAAACTGTTATTATATTTATAAGTAAAAGTTTTATATCAAGACTTTATTTTAGGAAAGGAGAAGTGAAATTCAAAATCATTAAAGGTCTATCCAGATATAGTAATCCTTGCATGAAAAAAGAAAAAAAAGAAGAAGAAAAAAGAAAAAGAAAAAAAGAAAAAGAAAAAGAAAAGAAAATGAAAAAGTAAAGAAAAAGAAAGAAATGTGAGGGAGTAGAAGCTTGAGGATTAGTGCCTAACCGAAAATTGGTTCTACATTTGGTCTTTTTAAAGTATAAGACTTGATAAAAAACTTAAGCTTATAAATATAATATAGTTAGTAAAATTATTTTTAATAAAAATTTTTAAGCAAAGAAAATAAAAGAACTAAAATCTAAATTTTGAGAACTTACAATATTTTTGAATTAAATAGGAACTCAAATTTTCATAGTTCTTAACATTAAAAATTTTCAAACTTTAAGTTGGTCTCATTTACTAATTATTTTTTTTAAATTGGACTACTATATTTCTAAATCTAAATTTTAGTAACTCCTAAATAAACTCATATACATATCATACATATTTTGTTTTTAAAGATTAATGTATCACTTGAGGACAAGTAACATTTTAAGATTGGGGGATTTTGATACACCTAAAATATATAGTGTTTTTAGACACATTTTTATACTTATTTTTTAGATATTGCACTTTAATGGAAGGTATTTTTGCATTTTTATTGCAAATACAAGTAAAAAAGGAAAAAATGCTTAAAGGAGTGAACATGATTAAATTTGGAGCAAAAAGGTGAAAAATTGTGCAAAAGAGTTTTGGCGCCTATGCGCCAGATCCGGTGCTTAAGCACAGGTTAAACAGAGATGGCCGCATCTAAGCACTGAGACCCCGCGCTTAGGCGCCAATGGCAGTTATTAGACTAGTAAAATCAATTTTTAACAAATTTCAAAGAGGTTTTTTGAGGCACCCATTGGCTTAATAGGTGGTTGTAACCACCATGGACAAAAATTATCATGAAAGGATTCGTCTTTTGCGCAAATACATTAAATTAAGACACATTTTGAAGAGACCACAATGAACCTCTTGGAAAACAATAAAAGAAAGAAGAGAGGACTTAGAAAAGAGTTCTTAAAATATTGGCATGTTTTGAAAGTTCTTCTGTGGGGAGTTAGTTTGGAGAGATTTTCAGGAACCATTTTTTATTTAATTTATCCTTTTTGTTATTTTGTTTTGAGTGATTGTAAAAGAGATAAAATTCAAAGGCACTTCAAGAGTTTGGTGGAGGACTTGAGATATGTTTTTATCTTTTTGTTTTAAACTACTTTTTGTTTTAATCGAGACTTGTTGTTGAATTGACAATGATTTCTTCTTTTAAATTAAAGTGTGGTTTTGTTTTCTCCATAGATTCTGAGTACTTTTCTTTATTTTTCTTCTTAGAATGATAAGTAATTAAGTTTTTGATGGAAGTTGTGGAGAGTATTGATCTTTGATGTTGGAAGAAGTTGTGACAATTTAAATCCATGCACTTTATTTACTTCTTGATTTGGCGAATCCAAATGTTAAAATTTGTTGTGAGAACATGTACGAACCAGGCTGGTATTGTCTCAGTTAAATATTGGAAAGAATCACATGAGGTTGTATGAATGAGAATGTAGTTCATATGATTGAGTGCAAATAAATACAAAAATATTCATTGATGGGTGTAGAGTTAGAGGACTTTAAAGTGACAGGTTGAAGCCCCCAACTTGGTTTATTGTTTTAGGTTCTGATATGAGAATGTTAGCCCCCAGGTGGTGGGAATCGAGGGAACTTTAGAGTGAAAGATAGTATCTTCCCTGCCTAGCAGGTCTTCAGAACTATTCAAACTTTAAATTAGCCAATGTTCTTTATAGTATCTCTAGTAAGGGTAAAGAATATTATTGCTCATATTTGGCACAACACAAGTTGCATATTTCCGCAACAGAATTCTTATACTTATTACTGTTTCATGATAAGAAAAAAAAATTTCATATTAAGTACTTTTCTTCTACAAAAACTTTAGTTATCTTTTTAAGTTGTTACTCTTTCGTTAAAATATCAAAAATACCACAAATATTTAAATTTTAAATTCCTTCAAAATTCATTTTTAGTTTAAGTAATTATCTTTTTAAAAATAAAAAAACTTTCTAGAAAGTGCATATTGCATAATCTTTCTTGTGGGTTCAATATTCAGGTCTTAATCAAAAAGTCCTATATTACTTGATAACGGTACGTATACTTGCGTAGTATCCTAATATAAATATATATAAATTTAAAAATTTAAATTCTTATTTTTCTTCAGGATCAAGTTTTTGGTTTTGTTGCAAAATAAGGAAATATAAGTACAAAAAACCATCAGAACTATTGTTATACTATGCATAAGAATTAAGTAGGGGATCACTGATCAACTAATATAAAATGCTCTGCTAGAATTTTAGGAGGAAATTAAATCAACTGTTGATGAACTAAAGAAAATCAACCTTGGGACGGAAGAACAACCTTGACCCATATTTATAAGTTCTTTACTCAACGATGAAGAATCTCTATAGTTCATCAAATTGTTATTATAATTCAAGGATTTCTTCGCATGGAGCTATGATGAAATGTCAGGACTAACATCAGATGTTGCAGTTCATAAACTTGGGTGGACAAGAATATAACCACAGTAAAACAAGCTCCAAGAAGAATGCGCCTTGAAATAGAACAGCAAGTCATCGCCGAGGTGAAGAAATTAATAGATGCTAACTTTGTAAAAGAAGAACAATACCCCACATGGTTAGCCAATATTATTCCAGTCAAGAAGAAAAATGGAACAATCCGTGTTTGTGTCAACTTCAGGGATTTGAACAAAGCGTGTCCAAAAGACGAAGTCCCATTACCGATACCAGAAATGATGGTAGACATCGCTTCGACACATGAGATTTTCTCGTTCATGGACAGATCATTGGGGTACAACCAAATCAAGATGGCTCCCGAGGATGCAGCACTTACAGCCTTCATAACGCTTATCAAAATTTTCTGTTACACAGTGATGCTGTTTGGATTGAAGAACAGTGAAGCAACATATCAACATGCAATGACAAAGATTTTTGATGATCTTATTCATAATCAATTGGAATGCTACGTGGACTATTTGTTTATCAAGAGCAAACAAAAAATAGACCATTTGTATTATTTGAGGATTATGTTCAGACGGTTACAATGACATGACCTTAAAATGAATCTCTTAAAGTGCGTCTTTGGTGTTACCTCCAAGAAGTTTCTAGGATTTGTAGTCCGTCATTGAGGAATCAAGATCGACCCGAATAAGATTAAAGTTATCTTGGAAATGCCTCTTCCTAAAACTTTGAAACAACTACGTTCCTTCCAAGGGAGGTTGGCATATCTGAGACACTTTATTTCTAATCTCTTAGGTAGGTGTCAGCCCTCCCAACATTAATTAAAAAGGATGCCAAATTCATTTATGAAGAGAAATGTCAGCGGGCCTTTAAGGACGTTAAGCAATATTTAATGACACCTCCTGTTTTGGCAGCCCCTATCCCAGGGAAACCATTGATACTTTATACCACAGCCTTAGACGACTCTCTTAGAGCCCTCTTGGCCCAAGTCAATGACGAGGGTAAAGAAAACACACTCTACTACTTGAGTCATCGTCTGATACCGACAGAACTAAGGTATCCACCTATTGAGAAGCATTGTCAAACTTTAATTTTCACTGCTCAAAAGCTTAGACAATACATGCTCTCTCATAAGATTACCCTAATTTCAAAAGTTAATACATTGTAATATTTGATGGCCCGACCAACACTCTTTGGACTTCTAGCAAGATGGTCAGTGATTTTATTATAATTTGATATAACTTTTTTTCCCCTCCGTGCTATCAAGGGACAGATTCTAGCAAACTTTCTCACTGCACACCCACTGCCAGCTGGGTCCCCTCTCAAGGATGAACTACTAGATGAGCAGATACTACAAATTGAATTCTCTAGTGCACAACGCTAGGAAATGTACTTCGACGGTTCTTCATCAACCAGGATAGACAAAGGATCAGACAAAGTTATATCAGGCAAAATAGGGATCGATTTGATCTTTATCATGCAATATAAGGGTATGTTAAGGTTCTCATACCACCTGATAGAGCTGTGCACCAACAATGAAGCAGAATATGAAGCCCTAATCACCGGATTTGAGTTGACAATCTTGATGGGTATAATAAAAACTGCCATCTATGGCGACTCTTAGCTAATCATCCAGCAGATCGTTGAACAATACAAAATCTTGAAACCAAGATTAGCAGAATATCATCAGTACACGATGAAGCTACTAGAGTAGATCCCCAATGTGACTTTCTATCGAATTACTAGGGGAGATAATGCACATGCTAACACTCTAGCAAAACTCTCAAAAAAACCGGCGCGTCCCTTAGAGGATTCCATTGAAATCACAGTACAAGGAAGACAAGTTCTATCTCAAATTGACCTCGACAATCTACACAGCTTGAAAAAGAATGAACAACGATTGCAGTTGCCGACATCAATCAAGATTGGCATAAGTCGTTAATAGAATATTTGCATACTAGAAAGCTACCAGAGGAAAAGTCTGAGGTACATCACATTATGAAAAGGGCTATGTCATATGCCTTAGTTGGTGATGTCCTCTATAGGAGATCATTCGACCAGATGTGGCTATGATGTTTAAGTAAATACGAAGCACAAAATATTGTGAAAGAAGTACATGTTGGATTGTGTGGCGCTCACCAGTCAGGGCGGAAGATGAAAATGAAAATAAAAAAAACCTGGATATTATTGGCCAGCAATGATGTCTGATTGCATGGATACAACCAAGAGATGTCACAAGTGCCAAGTACATGGGGGTGTTCTTGCACCAACCTCCGAATGTTCTACACCCAACTATCGCCTCGTAGCCATTCGAGTGTTGGGGCACGTACATAATAGGTCTGATAGACCCTCCATCTTCCAAAAGACACGAGTTTATACTAGTCGCTATAGACTATTTCTCTAAATGGGTAGAGGTAATACCGTTATGAGAGGTTACAACACAACACATCTTTTAATTCTTCAAAAGCCAAATTTTCTACCATTATAGAGTACCACAAAGAATAATTTCTGATAATGGGACGACTTTTAAAAGCACAAAAATCAACAATTTCATCAAAATACACGGGATAGATTGAAGATACTCTATAATTTACTATCCCAAAGCAAATGGCCTAGTCAAAGCCTTCAACAAGACATTAGTACAGATTAAAAAAAAACACACTAGATGAAAACAAAAGAGATTGGCACAACAAACTGTTAGAAGCTTTGTGGGCCTAACGAATGATGTTCAGGACTCCCACTCAATGTACACCCTACATGCTCGTATACGAGTCCGAGGCGGTGCTTCCGCTAGAAATTCAGACGCTGTCTCTTAAAGTTGCTATTTCCAACCAACTCACAATAGAAGAAAGTGCAAAATTCAGACTTGAAGAACTAGAGAGTCTTGATGGGAAACTACTTGAAGCACAATAACATTTGAAACTTTATCAGGCAAAGATGATATAAGCTCATAACAAATTTGTCAACCTAAGGACATTCAAAGTCGGTGACCTCGTACTCGTGCTCAAAAGGCCTATTCTTGCACGTCGTAAGATAGGTGGAAAATTTGAGCCAACTTGGGAGGGACCATTTGTCGTAAAAAAAGTCTATGCAAGAGGAGCCTACCAGTTAGTAGATTTCCTTGGTGAAAGACCCATGCTACCAATCAACGGATGATACCTGATGAAATACTACGCAACCTGACATTGCTTGCCTTCACTTGATTTGAAATTTTGAAAATTTTGAAATTTGGATTATTTTTGGGTTATCTATGTGGCCAAATGTCTGTGACCCAATCCAAAATTCTTGTAATAAGATTAACCTCAACATAATGAAAATTTTTGAAAATTACACATTTTAGTTCTCTCTTTTTTAAAACTTAATATATTACAAAAATAAAACAAAATCTACACACAAATAAATGACTTTTCTGACCACAATAAACTAAAATTTTCTTTAAGAAATACTTTATTTTGTTCTTGTTCACGCTAAGTTTCAGCTCAATGACATTTTTTGTGTCGTCTAAAGAGAAATGTCAGGCCAGAGGCCGGTCTTTGCCTTTAAAGATGGCTGGATCCTCACACTCAACAAGGAGATGGCGCCGCAGGGCGACACTATAAACTTTGACATGGAATTTAATCAAGTCGACATGGATTATGAGGGGCCTCTAATGGATGTCATCTGCGGACAGGAAAAGGAAGGGCTACCCTCACTTCCAAGGTTGAACACTAAAGACAATTCTTCACTAAAGGGAAAGAATGAGATGGTAGACAGAACTCGATGGAGGGGCCCAACCGCCTACCGTCCATGATAGCTACGCCGACTGGAGGCCTAGTTGTTGCAAATAATGGAAGACTTACAGACACTCGACTACAAAGAACTCAGTGCAGAAATGCTAGCTACCGAAAGCAGATGGCTTTCAAATGGGAAGAAAAAACAACCAGAAAGAGCTGGAGAACTTGCTTACTCCTGTTTCTGAAGGGAACATTTATGATCCAGACATGAGAGAGACCTCTTATAGCCTACCCGCTACAGATAATGAGTCAAGATTTATTTCAAAGCTAGAAATACTACCAGCTTCAGATGTTCTATGTACGAGCCGCCCTACCTGCAACACCGAGATACCAGCATGAGCATCAGCTATAGGGTCATTCATGGAGTGCCTGGACTGCAATGTCCTACACCTACATTGTTACAACACTTTAGAGGAGTATGCATCTACTGATGAGGGATCTCATATCACAGATTACCTGATGTATGCAGAGCCATTTGTCCCAATGGAGGCGGAGCCATATGCCCCGTGGGGTACATATCCATACGTGCCGTCAGACGTAGAGTCGTACATTCCACTGCAGACAAAAACAATACCAACTTGAGTTCCCGCCACTATTTAAATGAGAGAACATCCTCAATAGCCACCTATTCTCAGTACAGTAGAATACTACAGAATAAGCAAATTAAACAAAAGGAATTTTGAATTCTACAAAGAAGTGCGAGGGAGATTCATAGTTATACACCAAGGTCTTCTCAGAAAGTAATGAACAAATCATTCTTGACTGCATTTTTGACCTAAGAGATAGAGGTTGAGCAAGCCTTCTTATGGAAAGGACCTATTTCAAGCCAAGGAAATGGATGTGAGGAAGGGGAGGATTACTATCCAATGCGGCTGCTGCTACAACTTCACCAATCATAGATAAGGAAATCCTCCTGGGATTCTCAAACACGATCAGGTGGATCCACTACCTCCAATGATAAAATGGATGATTAAAAGAATGGTTGATGAAGTATACTGCTAGCTAACTGCATTCCTAATAGTTGTGTCATCAAAATCTACGACAAGGGTGATTGTATTCCTCCACATATTAATCATCATGACTTCGTGATACCTTTCTGCACGGTCTCATTCAAGAGCAAAAGAAATATCCTATCTGAGAAATAAATTGATATCAGTGGTCCTAGCAAATTTAGAGGAACTATAGAAATTCCACTACCTGTTGGTTCGGTACTGGTCCTTAAGGGAAATGGAGCGGACGTCGCCAAACACTATATTCCAGGAGTGCCACACCATAAGGTGTCCGTGACCTTCCGATGGATGGACAACAGTAAAATGCCATATCGATTTCAACCAGATCCAGAATTGGAGGAACTAATGTCGTACGAGCTATGAGAGGATTGCACCTCTAAGTACATGCAAAGGGAACTCTTATCCTGGACCATCGCTTAGAAGGTTCAAGCTTGTCACACCAGGAATAGACATTCAGAGGGTTCATTTCCATTTTACTGCACTACATTACAGTACATATGATATGTATTAGTCATGTTCAGTTTATGATATGCACTTGGCATGACCTATATTTGGATGTACTTTGAAGCAATCTGTGCATTGTACTTTTTGAGGCTTTGGCCTACACCTAACTTGTAACACTTATTAGAGAAGAGGAATGAAGTTTCCTTCAGAAATTTGTCTGTTTGTTTAAATTGTCTATTTGTGCGATGGATAAAAGTCACAGACCATGCGTTAGTTTGGGATTATAATGAACAAAGAACAAAACAAAAAAAAATTGACGATAATGAAATTCAAATAAAAAAAAGTAATAATAATAACAACAAACAAACAACAAAATAAATCTCTTTTGAAAAATCAACCAACTAAAATTAAATTTTTGAAAACATATTTTGAAAAATAGACATGATAAAAACAACAAGAAAAGAAAATAAATCTATTGAGTTGATTCTCTCGATTTCGAGGTGTCCTACTCTTTGGTCGCGCAGCACAACTATCTTTGTTTGCACTAATTCTCTTAACATCCCAGCGAAGTTTCATGTTCCGCACAAAACCTCACAAAATTTCACAAATCTTCTTCAATATGTCAACCTTTGTACACAACATATATGTTTGGATTCAACGCCACCAATTTTCATTTTTGAATCAGTCCTTAACTTCTGATTCACTTCTTTTGAGGACGGTCCGTAACTTCTCACTCTCTTTGGAGATTGATCATTAACTTTTAATTCTCATTTTTGAATCAGTTTTTAACTTCTGATTCACTCTTTTCGAGGTCGGTCCTTAACTTCCAACTCTCTTTCGAGATTGATCCTTAACTTTCAATTCTCATTCTACAATCAATCCTTAACTTCTGATTCACTTCTTTCGAGGTAGGTCCTTAACTTCCAACTCTCTTTTGAGATTGATCGTTAACTTTCAATTCTCATTTTAGAATCAATCCTTAACTTCTGATGTCCTTGACTTCTGACTCTCTTTCGAGATTGATCCTTAACTTTCAATTCTCATTTTAGAATTAGTCCTTAACTTCTTATTCATATCTTTCGTGGTTGGTCCTTGAATTCTGACTCTCTGTCAAGATTGA
>NEWO01000901.1:109829-121488 GCA_003013225.1 Phalaenopsis aphrodite
ACTTTCTATTTAAGCACCAAATATCGATCCTATGGGGAAAGTGTAAGTTAGCAATGATAAATTTTAATAGGAAATTTATATAAAATCAAACAAAATCACTGTCACTAATTTTGAATGTTGAGATTAACCGAACAAAATTACTTAACTATTAGCAAAAATAGAAATGTAACTTTTAAATATTAAATACTAATCTAAGAACTATGTTTATGTAATGAAGATTTCTTATGTGAAAAAATAATTTTCCACTACAATGAAATTTGGGTGAAATGAGATGAGATAAATGTTTTTAATATGGATTGTGCCAAATAGGAGCAATTTTAATTCTTTACCCGGATACAGTGCATAGAAAATGTTGGCTAATCTTAGGTTTAGTCCTTAAATCCGTGGCTAGGCTAGAAGGATTCCAGCTCCCACTCCAGAGCTCCCACTTCCCTTCACCTGAAGGCTAACTCTCACTTTATTTTTAAAAAACTATGCCCAAATTAGGGATTTTAATCTGTCACCCTAAAGATTCTCCAATTTTACACCCAAAAAAGAATATTTCCCTATTTATTTGCACTTAATTTCGTGAATGACTTTCTCCTTCATAAAATCAAATGTGATACTCACTCTGTTATAGAACTCATACTCTGTTTCCCGGATCTTATGTTCACAACATATTTTAACAAATCAATTGGCTAGACTGAAAAGTAAATTAAGTTTGGAGTTGAAAAATCATCACTGCTTATTTTATATTTTAATTATGGCACATTCATTTTATCTCTTCATTTCACCATATCTCAGAGTAGGGGGAAAAATAGAGAAAACTACTGAGACTTCACGAGAAAGATATTACAAAACACAAATTTCATATATTAAATAAAGTTCATACAACACTAAATAAATAAACAAACTTATCTGGAACTCTTTCTCAGAGCAAATCCTTTGTAGCCTTTCCTTAGAAATACGGGAAGAAGAATTCTCTCACTTTTCTCCTTCTCCAACACTCTTACGGAAAGTTTCACACTAAATCTCACCACAAAAACTCTAAAATATGAAATCAAAAGCTTTAACTGACTCCAATATGGTAATGAAATGGAATGATGTGGAGCAAAAAATGAACGTAGAGGACTGAGAAACATAGAGAAGCGAAAAACGTAGGGAAGCCCATTTTCTGATGAAATTCAGCCTCAAATAGAGCCTAAGGGCAGTTCTCCGAGAGGTGCCTCCAAAAACTCTTCAAAAAATCATCCAAATACATCGAACCATCAAGAAATAGGGTTTGCACCACCTTTAGTGCCATCAACACTAATCTGGCGCCGTCAGCGCTGAGTAAAAATCTCCAGCGTTAAATTGTTCTACGCCATCAGCGCTGACCTCGTCACTACCGTGCTGAGCATTTCTTCAAAAATTTAATTTTTGACTATAAATTTTATCCTTTTTGCTTTCTTTTTTCCTTTAAGCCCTAAAAATCAACAAACAACAAGAAAACATCAAAATACCTTCCATTAAAGTATAATATCACAAAAAATGAGTATAAAATATGGGTCTAAAAATGTATATATATTCGGAGTATCAAAATCCCCCAAACTTACATGTTACTTGTCCTCAAGTAACTTCTCTACTACCTAAAAATATGACTTATGGTAAAGAATTTAACTTTTAGACTTCCATATTTTAGTTTTCTAAATATAATAGTTTTAACTTAAGAAAAATTCAAAACAACTCCAGCTAATACTAAACATGTGAGGATATTCAGTAATTAAGTCTAATGGTTCTGATCCTCCATTTCTTTTAAGAAAAATTGTAATTTGTTATATTAAAGTCACTTAGAAATTCATATGAAAAAGAGCTTCATAAAACTTTATTAATAATTACGTTAAATTCAAATAAAAAATTTAGAAAATGTGTCCAAGTATTTTTCCTCAAGTTGATTCAAGTGAAGCCAATTTTTAATTAGACATCTCCTCAAACTTTTCCTCACATCTTTTCTTTTTCTTTTTCTTTTTCTTTTCTTTTTCTTTTTTCTTTTTCTTTTCTTTTCTTTTTTTGAGGATTATTATATCTGGATAGCCTTTAATGATTTTGAACTTCACTATCCTCTTCTTAAAGTTAAAAACTTTTTACATTTCTTCACTTAACAATTTATATTAACTTAAAGATTTCATAAAGTTTAATTCTTTTCTTTTCACATGAACCTTTTTAAGATTTTTAATACTTCAAAAATACAAATTTCTTTTACTAAAAATAGAAAAAACATAGTCTCATTCTCTTTTACCAAATATCTTAGCCCCTAGAATTAACCTTTATTATTGAAATTTTTTACTTAAATTTACTATATTTTTAGAAACATAAATATAGTTTTCCAAAGTTAACTCCTAATACCAAAGGTCATGTTAAATTTAAAATTTTGAAAATATAATTAAATGAGGACAAATAAAATTAAGTTCTTTTCTAATAATGATATTTCTTCTCCCCCCCAAACTTAAATTTTTTAAAAAATTTTTACATGAAGAACTTTAAAAATGAATGGTAAAAGAAAGCATTAAATACATAAGAAAAATTCAGAACTATTGGAGATTCTGATTTTTGAACATAAATTTTGAAATGTTGCACGTGCTAATATGAAAACTACTAGGCTAAAAATATTAAATTGCACATAATACATATAAAATTTTCTGAGAAAGAGCTAATCACAATACATAACAAAGTGATGCAAATAACAACAGAACTAAACTAAATTCTAAAAATGAAAACAGTTTTCCACATTACAGTTTAACATAACATAATAAACAAAGTCTCAACAACATCACAACACAAAAAATACAATCACACAGTACAAACATAAACAAACAAACAAAATAGATCACCAGTCATTATCTTTCTCATCATCAACATCTAACTTTTGCTGCTAATATGGAGTATAAATAGGGTGAATAAGGAATTGAACTGTATGGTCACCCCTCAGATACCTCATAAAAGAATCATCATAAGCAGCATCATATTCAAATTTCTGGTGAATCAGATCATCAGTGTGAGCATTTTTGGCCTTCATATTCTGGATCCTTTGATCCATCATCAAAATATCTCCCTGTTGAATCATCATCTGGTCCAACAACTCCCTATTGCTGGGGTCACTTGAAGTAGGCTCACTAAGGGTTCTAGAAGTAGAAGGAATGTCCCTTGCATGTCTTCTAGTTCTCCAATCAACATGGGACTCATAAGTCTTGATGTTGGCAGGCCCAATAGGTCTCTGAGGCTCAATCCTCTCTTCATCAGGTCTGAAATCAACTGTTGCATGCTCACAAAATGTGTACATCAGAGTGGGGTGTGCCAATCCACCAACGATCTCTCTCAAAGCAATAGATCGAGTGTTCATATAAAGAATAAAGCCTACATTTATATCCATAACTTGCCGAATACATTAGTTCAGGATGGCTCTATTATTGGTCACTTCACTGTGATGATTCATTGGAATCATCCTCCAAGCAATAATATAGTGCCACGCTTTAGATACTACATTTAACATAGAAAAGGAAATGTTAACTGTAACTCCATTTTTTACTTTCTAAGCCCCCCTTTTTCACTTGGCAGAAAAGAAATAACTTCTTCTAAAGCCTGATCTATAGCAAAAAAAGAATGATACTAGCATCTATAGACATCTTTTAACTCATAAAACTCATTAATTTTCTTGGAGTAAACTCCATCCTTTTTCCTCGAACAACAACAAAATCATCAGAAGCATCAGAAAGGTTGACATAAAATTTCATTATAATCTCAGCTATTGCATCGGCAGTAAAATAACAGAAGTTTTCCCATTTCCGAGCGATAATCAATCATTCAACTTCTCCTCCTGGACTTTTCAAACCTCGATCCTGAATTACTTTTTTATTTTCTTGCAAACTATGAAATCGAGAAATGGTTTTAAAGCTACCAAATCTCTACTCGTCATATTATACTTTTCTTTTGCTCGATCTAGGTGCCATAGGAAATCTAGAAAATTTTGAAAAATTTTAAGTAAATCCCAAAAATTCTGAAAAATCAAAATGTAAACTGCTTTAAACTTAAATCCAATAAGTAACAGTTCTTCACCAAAGCTTTTTCTCAAAATTTCTAAATAAAATTTCAAAATTTTGGATCTACTAAAAGTGAGAAAAATCTTTGGTGAAAACAAAAAGTTTTTACTTTAAAGTGTAGCTCTTACCTAGAGAAGATGAAATCCAAAGTTTCTTTGCCTCAAAATCGCCTCAAATCCGCCCAAAATCAAGCTCTAGGTGCAAAACCGAAGGTTGAAGGTGACTTAAGGGGCTAAAAATGGAGGTTTTTGGCGAAAATCGTGAATTAAAGGGTTAATTCACTGCTCTCAGGTCGAGGGCGTTGTCGTCGCTAATGTCAGCGTAGTTGGTGCTGAAGGTCCAAAATTCATTATTTTGATTTTTCAAATTTTCAATTTTCCTTTCAATTTTCTCCAAAGTTTTTAGTATTTTTAAACACAAATTTTTATCTAAATTCATAAATACACATTTCACAAACAATCATTTTCACAAACAACAACAAATTATCTTTTATATATGAAAATACAATTTTTACAAACACATTTCACAAATTCATACCTATTAACCAAACTAGTACTAAATCAGTGTCAAAATCAAGCCACAACACTAAACGCTCACTCAAAACTATACACATAATCAAAGTTCAAAATTCTAAAGAAAAAACAAACCAAATCAAACCTAATCAAATCCATACAATCACACTAGAACACATAAACATTTTTAAGCAAGTAAAGAGTTCACAATCTTTAATCATTCAACCTCATCTTCAATGCTTTCACCTCCTCTAATATCTCCCATAGATTGGTTGTAGAAGGATCAGTACAGGAATTGATCTGTCAAATTTTCTTCGATCCACCCATTTTCTTTAAACATCGCAACCAACCCCACTTCAAAAGTTCCAGTGTGATAAAAATTTTCATTCATTCTCCAGTCTAGGTGATCAAAAAGGAACTTTAGATCTCCTACTGCATTCATAATACTCTGAATTTATCTTTCAAAAATTTTTTATTTCTTCTCTAAAGCAAGCGAACTTCCAACTGCTGGTGGCATTAATGGAGATGAAGCATGTGAAGAATGATCTATAATATCATTTAATGCTTCATTCCATTACCAATGTAGTGATCATCAATAGGAATCATAGGTTCCCATTGTAGTAAAAAATTTTCCCAACTTTCATATGGCACTTGTGATTGACTGCAAATCAGAAAAATTGTTGAAGGATGACCAAGTCCATAAAATGACCCATTCATAATGATTTCCATCACAGATTTAAATATAACTGATCCTATATCAATAGTTTTCTCCATTTGAATGCAGTAGTTTAAAATAGCACTCTCCTTGGTGACTCTACTGATCTTCATAGTATTGAGAAATTTTGCACAAATAAAGAAATGCTATTGTTTCAAAATTGGATTAAGTGATGAATTAAGAAAACTAATATATCCTTTATCTCGTACTTCCCACATATCACTTTCATCCATCAAAAAATTATAAATATCTTGCATCAAATCTTGTGTAGGAATGAAATTTGCATAATGACAGATTTGAACATTTTCTATCATATACAATTCATTAATCCTCGCAGAAGCAAATGCTACAACCTTACCTCGAACGAAGACAACTCCTTGTGTCCATGTAGATTTACATAGAACTCTTTCCCTACTGGTATAACAACCACAACAGTAATGTAACACAGAACTTCCCATCGCCTTTGCAGAATGATCTTGTCAACTAGAGCACTTGGATTGATCAACACATTATTAACATATCCTCTTTCCTTGATCAATCACTTCTTCGTAATAATTTTATCGTATAATCTCTGCGTGTCTAAAATAATAAACTTTCTTCTATTAAAATCTCCATACCTCAAAGTATTTCTAGATTTGGAAGCCATGAAATCCAAAAATAGGAAGTTTCTAGGCATCCTAGGCAGTTTTTAGGACTTTAAAAATACCTCCCGGTGGTTATTATGGAGCAAAATCTCGTAAAAGTTTGCCAAAAAGTTGTAGGAACCGTCCAACTATCCTCAGCACCGCCGGAGCTCTCGAGGGGCGCTGCCGGCACTGAGATAAATTTCCTTGGGTGTTGTCGGCGCTAGTGATCAAATTTTTGTGATTTTTTTATTTTTCGTTCAAATAAATCTCAAATTTTCTTCGAATACCAATATTTGGTTTAATTTATAATAAATATAATTGTGTAGGATTATTATCTATTAATATATAAGACACTTAACAAACTAAATAGTAATACATAAATATATAAGTATGGGTTGCCTCCCATAAAGCGCTTTGTTTAATGTAATCAGCCCGACATACCATTTGTTTAGTTGGGTTGACTTAACATTAAAACTTCTTTAAATTGAGGTATGTGCCCTTCATAATAGAGTTTTAAACGATGCTCATTAACTTTAAATATCTTTTCAGTGTTAGGATCTTTAATCACAATAGTTCCATAATGATAGACTTTAATTACTTTAAATGGCCCTAACCATCTGGATTTCAGTTTTCCTAGAAACAATATCAATCTTGTATTATATAATAGAACTTCTTGTCCAGGTTCAAATTTCTTCTAAATAATCTTCCAATCATGTCATATTTTCATTTTCTCTTTATAGATTTTTTCATTATCATATGCTTCATTTCTAATCACCTTAAATTCATTGAGTTGCAATAATCTTTTCTCACTAACATCTTTTAGATTAAAATTAAATTCCTTAATAGCCCAAAATACTTTATGCTCTAATTCTACAGGTAAGTGGCATGTTTTTCCAAATATTAGTCTGTATTGAGACATTCTTATAGGAGCCTTATAAGCAGTTCTATATGCCCATAATGAATTATCAAGTCTAGCAGACAAATCTAATTTATAAGGATTTACAACATTTTCTAAAATGCATTTAATTTCACGATTCGATATCTCTGCTGGACCACTAGTCTGAGGATGATAAGCAGTAGAGAATCTATGCATAATATCATATTTCTTAATTAATTTTTTGATTCTCTTATTCCTGAACTCAGATCCTTCATCAGTAATAATTATTCTCGACATTCCATATCTTGTAAAAATATTCTTAATTAAAATTTAGAAATAGTTCGAGAATCACATCTAGGTAGAACAATAAATTCAATCCATTTGGACATATAATCAACCGTAAGTAATATATATAAGTTTCCAAATGAATGCATAAATGGTCCCATAAAATCTAATCCCCAAACATCAAAAATTTCAACTTCCAATGTGTAATTTAGAGGCATTTCATTTCTTCTAGATATATTTCCTACACATTGACATCTGTCGTACATTTTAATATATTCATTAAAATCTTTAAAAATAGTAGCAAAATAAAATCTAGCTTGTAAAAATTTATATGCAGTTGTATTTGTTCCGCAATGTCATCCAAATTCAGAATCATGGCATCTTTCGATTATCTGTTGAGTTTCTTCATAAGGCACACATCTTTTAATAATTAGATCTTGACATTGTTTCCCAAAAATAGTCTTTTGAATCATATAGAAACTTCTTTAATTGTGGATTTTTTATATCAGGTGGTAGAATATCACTTACAATATATTTCATTATATCAGTATACCATAGTACATCCACATCAATACCATATATTTGTTCTTCAGGGAAATTCTCTAAAATTTCATTTGCAAAATTATTTAATATTTCTATTTCTATTCTAGACAAATGATTAGCTATTTGATTATCATTTCCCTTTCTATCAATCATAGTAAAATCAAACTCTTGGAACCATCTAATTAATCTTGGTTTAGCATCCTTCTTTTGCATTAAATATTTAATAGCAGAATGATTTGTATGCACTATACATTTAGTCCAAATTAAATAAGTTCTAAATTTATCAAAGGCATAAACAATAGCTAATAACTCTCTTTCTGTAGTAGTATAATTAATTTAATCCTCATTTAGAGTCTTGCTAGCATAATATTTAACCTTAAAAACTTTATCGTGCCTTTGTCCTAATACAACCTCAATAGTATGATCACTAGCATCACACATTATTTCAAATGGTTTTTCCCAGTTAAGTGGTATTATTATAGGTGCACTAACTAATTTTTTTCTTTAATAATTCAAATTCATTTATGCATTCTTCATTAAAATCAAATTTTATATCTTTTTCTAAAAGTTGGCATAAAAGGCTTAGTTATATTTGAAAATTTTTTTATGTAGCGCTTGTAAAAACCAACATGTCCTAGAAAACTTCTCACCCCTTTAACATTAGTAGGTGGTGGTAATTTTTCTATAGCTTGGATTTTTGCATGATCTACTTCCATGACTTTTTCAGAAATTTTATGCTCAAGTACATTACCTCCTACAACCATAAATTGACATTTTTCTCAGTTTAATA
Source organism: Phalaenopsis aphrodite (assembly GCA_003013225.1). NCBI lineage: Eukaryota > Viridiplantae > Streptophyta > Magnoliopsida > Asparagales > Orchidaceae > Phalaenopsis > Phalaenopsis aphrodite. The sequence goes on from NEWO01000901.1 coordinate 118,233, forward strand.
CTAATTTGAATTTTTCACACACTTCTAGAACTTGTTCTAAATTATTAAGGCATAATTCAAACGAAGTTCCAAATACAAAAAAATCATCCATAAACACTACCATTCCATGTTTTATATAAACACTACCATTCCATGTTCTATAACATTACTAAAAATTGAAATCATACATCTTTGAAATGTTGCAGGTGCATTGCATATTCCAAAATACATTCTACGAAAAGCAAATGTTCCATAAGGGCTTGTAAATGTTGTTTTCTCTTAATCCTCTAGAGCAATTGGAAATTGGTGATAACCGATATGTCCATCTAAAAAAAAATAATACTTATTCCCTGTCAATCTATCTAACATTTGGTCGAGAAAGTGTAAAGGAAAGTGATCTTTTCTGGTGGCCATATTCAATTTTCTATAGTCAATGCAAATTCGCCAACCAGTTACTTATCTTATTGGTATAAATTCATTTTTCTCATTTTCTTCAACAATCACTCCTTTCTTTGGAACACAGTGAATTGGGCTTACCCAAACACTATCTGAAATAGGATATATAATTCCAGCATCTAACCATTTTAAAATCTCTTTTTTAACAACTTCTTTCATTATCGGGTTTAATATTCTCTAAGGACCAGCTTTAGGTTCATATTGTTCATCTAATAAAATTTCGTGCATACAAAATGAAGGATTAATTCGTTTAATATCTGCTAAAGTCCATCTAAAAGCCTTTTTATACTTTTTCAACATTTCTATTAACTTTTCTTCTTGAATTTCAGTTAACTCAGAAGATATAATAACATGCAATGTAGATGATTCTCCTAAAAATACATACTTTAAATGGGCAGGTAATATTTTTAATTCAAGTTCAAGTGGTTTAATACTTAAAGGAATAAGATTTTTACTTTCGTTTTCCAACAAGTCTAATGTTTGAAATTTGCCCTGAATATAATCCAAATCTTCTTTTTTAACTTCATCTTCATTTTCAAAATATTATCCTTACTTAAATTTATCTTCGAATTCTTTCTTAAACTGTTCATTACTTAAATACTCAGCTACTTCCATCTTGAAACATTCATTATCTTTTTCTATTGCAGGATATTTCATAGCTTTTGCTATATTAAATTTTACTTCTTGATCATTAACTCTCATTATTAATTCTCCTTTTTATACATCTATTAGAGCTCTTCCTGTTGCAAGAAATGGTCTCCCTAAAATAATAGGAATCTCTTTATCTTCCTCCATATCCAATACTATAAATTCTATAGGGAAAATAAATTTATCCACTTTGACTAGTACATCCTCTATAACTCCTTTTGGATAAGTTATTGATCGGTCAGCTAACTGAAGAGTTATAGTAGTAGGGGAAATATCTCCTAAATATAAACGTTTAAAGATCGATAAGGCCATCAGATTGATACTTGCTTTTAAAACACATAAAGCCTTTCCATAAAACTTTTCACCAATTACACAAGGTAAAGTAAAGCTACCAGGATCTTTTAATTTTTCATGAAGCTTTTTTTGAATAATTGCACTACACTCTTCATTGAATGCAACGGTCTCATGATCTGTAAAATTCCTTTTTTTATTTAGTACATCCTTCATAAATTTTGGATAACTTGGCATTTTTTTCAAAGCTTCAACAGAAGGAATATTTATCGTTAACTTCTTAAGGATTTCAAAAAATTTTGTAAATTGTTTATCTTTATTTGTTTGCTTCAGTCTTTGAGGAAATGAAGGTAACAATTTTTCAACAGGAATCTGTGTTTGTTCATTTTGTTGTTGATCATTTTCCATTTCTTCCTTCTCTTCATCAACTTCAATTTCTTTTTGGATCCTTGTTTCAATTTCTTTTCCACTTCATAATTGAATAGACTTAGTTTGCTCTTTATTTTGATATTTTGGATTAACTTCCACAGTACTCAGAAGAATTTTGGAAGATCTGTTACTAAGTGTAGTAGTAATATGTCCTAACAGATTTTCAATATTTCTAATAGCAGCCCCTTGATTCTGTATTTGATTTCCCATATTCAACATTACGTCTTCCATTGTCAAATTATTTTCCTTAACATGTGGGTTAGGATTTGAGTTAAATCTTGGAGGATAATAAGATAAAAAATTAGGATTTCTTTGATTTTTCAGATTTCCAGATGGATTAACTAAATTATTATAATTATTCCAATAAAAATTAGGGTCATTTTTCTATCTAGGGTTAAAATAATTAGAATAGGGATTGTTATTTTGATTATTTATAGCGTTTAAAGTTTCATAAGATTGTTGAGTATCAATAATCAATCCTGGTGAATTTTCCTCTAATGCTGGGGGTATTTGAGAATAGTTCACTCCTATTTGATCAAGCTTTTTAGGAATAGCAGCAATTTGAGATGCCAAAAAAGATATTGCATCAGAATCATGAATACTGGCTACTCTCTTAGGATTTGCCCTTTCAGAGGGCCATTGAAAATTGTTAGTAGCCATTTCTTGAATTAAAGAATATGCTTCATCAAAAGGTTTTGACATTAATGATCCACCGGCAACAACATTTATAATAGATCTTAATGATCCTACCAATCCATTGTAAAAGTTTTAAATTATTAACCAATCTAGCAAAGCATGGTGTGGATATTTTTTAAGAAGATCCCTAATTCTTTCCCAGACTTCATATATTGATTCCCCTTCAAAGTGACAAAAAGATGTAATCTATTTTGTAGCTTAGCGGTTTTTGAAGGTGGAAAATATTTAGCCAAGAATTTTTGTGATGGTTCTCCCCAAGTTCAAATAGATCTGGGTGCTAATGAATTTAATCAAGCCTTAGCTTTATCCCTTAATGAAAAGGAAAAAGTCTAAGCCTAACAACATCATTAGACACTCTGTCATATTTAAATGCAACACAAATTTTAAGAAAACTAGCAAGATGTAAGTTAGGATCTTCAGTAGGTGATCCTCTAAACTGATTATTTGTACCATTTGGACAAAAAGACTTCAGCAGGTTTAAGCTCAAATAAATTAACAACAACATCACGATTTTGAATAGTTAAATGAATTTCATCTGCTGTCGGATTTGCATAATCTTTTAAAGGTCTTTGTCGATTTTCCATTTATTGGATTTTCTATATTATCCGCCATTTATTTCAAATTCTTAATTTCTCTTTGTTGTTTTCGAATTTTTCTAATAGTACGTTCTAATTCTGAATCATAAGGTACTAAACTTACACATCCAATATTTCACATAAATAAATAAAGCAAAAAAGGTAAAATTTCTTTAAAAATA
>NEWO01000901.1:175196-201211 GCA_003013225.1 Phalaenopsis aphrodite
CAATCGGGATAATAATAATTGGCATAAGGATTATTAGAACTTTTATTTGTTGCATTTAAGGTCTCATAAGAAGATTGACATTCTATCATTTGTCTCAATGAATTTTCCTCAAGCACAGGCGATGTCTAAGAATAATTCATCCCACATGCATCTATCTTCTTCTATATAATAACTATTTGTGAAACTAACATATATATTGCATCAGAATCATAAATACTAGCTACTCTGTTTGGATTTACCCTTTCAGAGGTCCATTGAAAATTATTAGTAGCCATCTCTTCAATTAATTAATATGCTTCATCGAATGGTTTTGTCATTAATGATCCACCAACTGCAACATCAATTATTGATCTAAGAGATATAACCAACCCATTATAAAATGTTTGTATTATTAACCAATCTGGCAATACATGGTGTGGACACTTTATAAAGACATCTTTAAGTCTTTCCCAGCTTCATAAATTGATTCCTCTTCAAATTGAAAATAAGATGTAATATCATTCCTAAGCTTAGCAGTTCTGATACATCTAGGTGCTAACGAGTTTAATCACATCTTAGCTTTATCCCTTAGTGAAAAATAAAAAATTCTAAGTCTAACAGCATCATTTGACACTCCATTAAATTTAAATGTAGCACACAATTCTAGAAAACTAGCAAAGTGTAAATTAGGATCTTTAGTTGGTGTTCCGTAAAATTGATTGTTGAGTACCATTTGGATAATAACAGATTTAAGCTCAAATGAATTGGTAACTACAACATGGTTTTTATACTCAAATAAATTTTATCTGCTGTGGGATTAGCATAATCTCTTAAAAGACTTTGATGATGTTCATTTTCATTTCTAGCATTACTCAAATTGTAAGCCATTTTGCTAATATTATCTATCTCTTTTCGTTCTTTTTAAATTTTTCTAATAGTTCTTTCTACTTTAAAATTGTAAGGTACTGAATTTTCAGATCTTACACTATGCATAAAAAAATAAAACAACTAATTCAAAATAAGCAAAAACACTTAAATAAGAAAAATGTTCAAACTAAACTACAAACACTCTTCTTTTTTTAGTTAAAAAAATGTTCAAACTAAACTAGAAAATTCCATTGTAGTATTTGCTCGTCTGGTAACTCATCGTTGAGAGAGGACCCAGCTGGCAGTGGGTGTGCAGTGAGAAAGTCTGCTAGTATCTGTCCCTTGATAGCGCGAAGGGGAACAAAAGTTATATCAAATTGCAATAAGATCATTGACCAACTTGCTAAACATCCGGAGAGTGTTGGTCGAGCCATCAAATATTGCAATGGATTAACTTTCGAAATCAGGGTAATCTTATGAGAAAGCATTTAATGTATAAGTTTTTGAGAGGCAAAAATTAACGTCAGACAATACTTCTCAATAGGTGGATACCTTATCTCCGTCGGTATTAGACGACGACTCAAGTAGTAGAGTGCATTTTCTTTGCCCTCATTGTTGAATTGGGCTAAGAGGGCTCTGATATAAAGTATCAACGGTTTCCCTTGGATAGGGGCTGCCAAAACAAGAGGTGTCATCAAATAATTTTTGACGTCCTCAAAGGCCCGCTGGCATTTCTCTTCCCAAATAATTTTGGCGTCCTTTTTAATTAATGCCAAGAAAGGTTTACACCTACCTGAGAGATTAGAAGTAAAGCGTCTCAGATATGCAAACTTCCCTTGGAAGGGACGTAGCTATTTCAAGTTTTTAGAGGGAGGCATTTCCAAGATAGCTTTAACCTTCTCTGGGTCGATCTCGATTCCCTGATGACGGACAACGAATCCTAGAAATTTGCTGGAGGTAACACCAAAGGCACACTTTAAGGGATTCATTTTGAGATTGTATTGCCATAACCATTCAAACACGATCCTAAAATTGTACAAATGGTCTATTTTCTATTTACTTTTGTTGACCAAATCATCCACGTAGCATTCTATTCGATTGTGAATGATGTCATAAAAAATCTTCATCATTGTATGCTGATATGTTGCTCCGACGTTCTTTAAGCCGAACGACATCACTGTGTAGCAGAAAATTCCAATCGGTGTTCTGAAGGCCATAAGTGTTGCATCCTCGGGAGTCATCTTGATTTGGTTGTATCTCGACGATCCATCCATGAAGGAGAAAATTTCATGTGTTGAAGCGATATCCACCTTCATCTTTGGTATAGGTAGTGGAAAATCATCTTTTGGACATGCCTTGTTCAAATTTCTGAAGTCATCACAAATGTGGATCTGTCCATTTTTCTTCTTAACTGGTACAATATTGGCTAACTACATGGGGTATTGCTCTTCTTTAGCAAAGTTGGCATCTATCAACTTTTTCACTTCGGCGATGACTTGTTGTTCTATTTCGAGGCACATTCTCCTGGGAGCTTGTTTTACTGGGGTTATATTCTTGTTCACCCCGAGTTTATGAACTACAACCTCTACTGACAGTCCTGACATTTCATCCTAGCTCTATGCGAAGCAATCTTTGAATTCTGTGAATAATTTGACCAATTCTGCAGATTCTTCGTCATCCAGTAGAGAACTTATAAATGTAGGTCGGGTCATTCTTCAATCCCGAGGTTAATCTCTTTCAATTCATCGATAGTAGATTTAATTTCCTCCTCAAATTATGGCGGAGCATCTTCTATTGGTTGATCAGTAGAGTCATCCTCTACATCGAGACAATCCTCTTCTGACTCACTAGTAACAACCATGCAAAATTCAGAATCATCGACTGGTCCAACTGTACCAAATCTGAGACCTTCTTTTGAATTGGGAGTTCAACTTTTAGTATTCCATAGTGTTTGAAATTGATCTTTTCGTATTTGTTTTAGTAAGTGTCCCTATTGAATTAACTTTTGAACGCAAGGCGAGAAGTAACCAAAAGGCAATTCCATTAATTCATTAGAATCAACATCTAAATTTACATGTTTTTCAAGCTCAATAGAGGTAGAAGCATGATAAAATTGATCAGCTTCGAACCAACACTACGGACTTCCTTGACCTTTTAACTCTTGACCTTTTGTGGCAGAATCAGAGTAAGGGTCATAGTATTCAAATTGTGGTTTCATATTCATTTTTATCTGTATCTTCTAGGTATATCTCGTACTGAGGTTTCTTCTGCTTTGTCATCATTATTTTGTCTTCAGAACTATGTTCATCACCAATGTTGATGGTTAGCCTCGTTCGTTCAACAATTAACTTGATCTTTCCTCTTCTGCGTCCCTGGCCACGACCTCGGGTGAATGAACTAGAAGAACCTTCACCAACTCATTATAAGGGAGTGGTAGAAGATTGTTGAAGCATGAAAGCTACTGACCCATGAATGCTTTTGAGTAAAATCTCAATTACTTGATGTTCCTCTAGCTGAGGTTAACATTTCATGCTAAGGTTTGTCCACCTCAAAATATAGTCAGCCAAAGTTTCGTTGGGCTTTTGCTTCTCCATCATGAGCTCTCCCATAGACACATGATGCTGCTCCGTGACAAATCTTTTCACAAACAACTATTCCAACTAAAAAAATATTTTAACTAACCCATTGAGCAAGTCAGCATACCAGTCGAAAGCAATCCCTGACAAGATGCTAACGAACTGCTTGCAGAGTAGAGCTTCATTATTCCTTGTGTTGCCACAACTGGCTCGGAAATGTACTATGTGCTGTCTGGGATTTCTAGTCCCATCAAATATTTTGAGGTTTCGGGCCATAAAACCATTGGGGAAAGGTACGACATCGAACTCCTCCAGGTAAGGTCTACCCTTCAAAATTGATGCACCACCCTTGGATTGGGCTAAGGCATCCCGCACTTGTTCAACCATTTGCTTGAATCCCTTTTTTAACATGGCACCTGATGGAGAATCTTTCTTTGGTCGTTCATCTTTGTCTACTGAAGTAGTCTCTCTTCTTTCATCCGTGATGTGTATGATTTCTAGCTGATTAATCTCTGGAGAAGCTAATCTCGGTGCTTGTGATTGCCCATGAATGGTGGCCATGGCGGTCAGAGCTGCAGTCATCTCTTCTATTCTTTTCTCCAGTAGGCTAAATTGCTCATCCCATAAGAGGATAACCATATGCAGCTCATCTATGACATTCTCTTCGGTGTGTGGTTCAGCCTCGCGCGCAGATGTGGTAGCTCTGGTTTCCATCACATGGACGTCCATGAAATCCTCCTCCAGGTAATCATTGTAATCAAAATCTTCATTGTCACTATTGACGGAAACTCCATATTCTCGAGCTAACTCAGAAATCTAAATCTTGAGTTTCTCAACCTTTTCCTCAATTATTGATTTATTGATTGCTTTAAGATCTTGAGGACCCAGATGGACATCCTCTAGTTGTTCCTCCATCTCGCTGGCTATTGTCGCGACGATGTCAGATATTTCAGGCACTGGTTTTACTTCCTTTCTTGCAGGCTCACTGAACTATATCAGTGCAGCAACCTTGGGCACCCATACCCTCTTCTTCTTCTTCGATGATGTAACAAGACGGGATGCCTCAGTAGAGGCATCAGTATGTCGAGGGAAGGTATGCTCCCCATGGTGTAGACCAGCTACAATGTCAGGTAATCGCTTTACCTTTATCTCTGGCATTGCAGGAATGATGGGTAAGATCTTCAGACCCAGTCTCGACTTAACCAGTCGACGGCATGTGGTCCTGGTGGCAGTATAATCAGTAGTAATCATTGCGGTATCAACTTTGTTCCCTAAGCAGAGCCAAACGGGAATTTGAGTAGGTGGTGCTCCAATTGTCTTACGGGATTGTCTGGCGGATTTGACGCCTTTCAAAATTTCCTTCTTCACGCGAGGGGAAATTTCATCTCACACTTGTTTAAGTAACTCGCTAACCAAACATCCTTCTTTGGTAGCAAGCCTTCTGAAAATTGCGCTAACTCGAGTGATAGGAGTGAACTCCTTTTCCTCCTCACCATGTCCACAAAGTGATGGTAATGTGGCAGCAATCCTCCGGATACTCTCATATCCATCAGTATATGTCATAGGATGAAATCTACTCCCTCGTAGGAGTGGATAAATTTTTGGTAACACTTCTTCAACTTGATGAGGCTCCTCCTCAATGGGTATCTTTTTAGGAGCCTGGGCTTTTATAGCCTCCGAACTCTTCTATTGCAGTTTCTCCTTTGAGTTCGGGTCAGTCGTACAGCCCCTTAGTATGACCCGATTTCATCGATCATCTCTTCTTTCCCCTTAGCAGCTGCGCGGATAACAAGTTTGATGGGTGCCGCGACGGAAGTAGCTTTAGCCTTCTTACAGGCAGCGAAGTCTTGAAGGCAATTCTGTTTGAATTCTACAGATGGCTCCTGCATTTCTAGAGCGGCAATCTTCATTACCACAAATGGGGCTTTTCCGAGGATAACCTCAAGATCTTCAAATCCAGCTTCGAACTTGATGGTGGGAGCGACATTACGGGTGCTGCGGTCCTTTGGCAGGTGGCAGGAAAAGGTCAGCTTTGGGTAGGCCATTGCTACGGGCTTCAAAACACAAAAATTTAGGGTTAGCTATATGGCCAAAAACCTCGTAATCTTTAGTTCAAGCACTGAAAATAGAGGTTGATCTGTAGACCGGACGGGTTTTAATTTACAAATATTTTTTTTACATCTTTGTTTAAAAAGGTGTAAAATTTAATTAATATAAGAAAATTTCAAAGTGTGCGCAGCACAACACGATTAAGTTTAATTTGCAAAATAGCAAACCAAATTTTGAAGGGAGATGTGAATAAATTTTAAGACCCAGTGCAGGACCCAATTAGTGGCAGAGAATGCCCAGGTGGAATTAGTCCACCGACACACTTATTGAGGATCCGACCTCATATAAAAATTTAAAGAGTCCTTAATGGCATTCTGAACTCCTCTGTTCAAAGATGGTTGAACAGCTAGTCCTGAAGTCCAAGGAGTTGACCATGCCTTCCCAAGACATAAATGGGTAAAGTCTGTCAATGGAAGAAGGGTAATTTGGTCCAAGAGGGACATGAACATATTACCGATGTGTCAAAATAATATTTCTTGATTTGAATGGAGAGAAAAGCACATCCCCAGCGGAGTCACCAGAAGTTGTCAGCGCTATTTTTGGTGTTGAGTGGGGTTTGTGGGGAGTTGCCCGTAAGAAGCTGTCGGTCACCAGAATCAAAATCCCGTCGCCCGCTTCGGAAGGACGTTGAAGTATGAAATTAAACTGACCCCATATTTTTCATAGTTTAAAATGAAAGAGCATTGTATCTCAAATCCTGTATTTATCCCGATGGATAATCACACGACTTGAGGATGAGGCTCAATCAAATAAATTAAAGAAAGTATGACGTCCGTCTGGTCTGTGAAACCGTTTGTATTTGCCGACAAGTTCCCTTATTTAATATGAAGGATTAAATAGGGTTTATATTAAGCTGGGTTCGGACATGCTTCCTATAAGGGCTAGCTCCTATAGTTTACTACATCCTAAATGACCAAGGTCATCTTAGAAGACTGTCGATAAAAATCAAAAAACATTATTTTCAAGGAATTTCAAATGATAGGACTTTTCAATGAGATTGAACGTAGAGGTGTGAAAGGGGATTGGTTCAAATTTGGAACATTTTTTTGTAGAATCCAAAGGAGGAAGGACTAGGGGATCTCACGGATCCATAGACAAACCTTAGTGGCTTCCCAAGCTATCCTAATGTTTGGCTTCAATTTTGAGGAGAAATATTTAGGTGTTTCATCCTGCCAATTTTATTATTAGGGCTTACACTCATGTGAAATGATCACACAAATAGCCTGGAAGACGTGAGGATTTAGGTCGTGACAAACGACAATCTCAGAATCCTAAGACGAGGTAGGGCTTATATTATATAACTGGGTTATACAAAAGCCTAAAGATAAGGTGAGGATTTACGTTGCATAAGCAAGTAACCACGAAGTCTTATGGCTTTGTTATTTAAGTCTAAGGAAGGAAGATTGGTTTAGCTGAAGAAGACAAGTTTTGCTGCTGAAGATGGTTGTGTTGTCCACCATGCTAGCTCCGAGTTCCTCACCACGACGAGTTTGAGTTTTCTAGTCTGTCAAGTTAAAATATCAAATCAGGTGGCCCTATGGTTGAAGTTCTTTAAATTTTATGAGGGCATATTAAAGTTGATTAGAGAGACACCGGTTAGGATCCTACGATTCCCTCGTTTGGGTACCACTATTTTCTATTGGATTCACTTAGTCCAAATGAACTTACTAAACTCAACTTAAAGAGTTCCATACTTTCATTTAGCCCGTTGGAAGCCTAATTAGGAACCTTAGGTTACCTCCTCTGAGGATATCTCGATCATCCGATAGAGATGTCTTGATTTAGATGAAGTTGTAGTTTTGTGTGATGTTTGTGATTAAATTTTGAGTTGTTTTATATTTTGAATGTTGTGGAGGTGAATTTTGTCTTCGTTGATTTTTATTTTGGTTTCGGTTTTGGTTTTGGTTAACATGCAAGTTTATGTTGTTTTCATCTATGCAAGTGTAAAAAGAAACAACGTAAGCATAAAGCATGTAAGGAAAGGGGCACAAGAAAGACGGTCCTAAAAACTGTAAAAGCGTACTTGGCGAGTCTTCTCGTTCCACCACCTGAAACTCAAAATGCATGTGAGGGCATTTATGAAGAGCAGGAAAAGTAAAGTTCTGATGGCTTTCCTAATCCTATGTCATATTTTGGTGAGTCCTTAAAAGTTTAATTAAGGATCATTTCATTGAGCAAAGTGTATTAAGTTTAATAGGCCTTTGAGGTATCCAACAAGTTAGGAGGAGGAAGCAGGTCCATGCCTCACTCTCACCAACTGGTGAAAAGCCTCAAGTCCATTTAAACATATTATGTTGCTTAATGGTTCATCTTGTAAATAACCTTATTACTCAGTGAGCATTGATGTCTCAATTATCCCTAAGAATAGGGTAATTATCACTTATCATTTAATTTGAAAATTATGTGGGTGAAGACCATTAAAGAGACAAGTTACTGTAATTTGAACACTTACCTAGCCAAATTTTTAATCCTAATTGGGCTTAGTGGTGTTTCAAGGATGTTTGATGCAATTATGTTTATTTCTCTAATCCTTGTTTAATCAATTTCTTATTCAGCCTAAGTTACCACTAACCCCTTAAGACCTAGGTGAGTGTCTTAATTAGTTTTGAAAAAGGGTTAAGCTTTAAGTGGTCATGATTCATGATTTGACTTCTATTTGAAAATCAAAATAGGGTATTAAATTGATTAATTATTAGCTTGAAAAGTCATACCCCTAAGTCCAGGATCATTTAATTTTAATAAACTTCTAAATTTTAATAATTTAGAAATTTATTAACTTATCTTTATAATGAGGAAAGTAAGATTGGTTTCTACTAATTAACCCCATGTGTTTCAAGCATCAAATAAATTGATTAAGATCAGAGGTTACCCATTTCCCTCTTTGACCTAAGCCTAAATGTTAATTAAGGCTAAATTCCCAAAATTACACATTTGCCCTTAAGGCTCTGACACTTCATAATTTGTCAAATTCAATTCAAATGACATTGAAATTTTTATCTTACCTTATTCATGGGTCAATTAAGACATCAGAGGAGAAAATGTGATTTTTGAAATTTTAATTTAATTTATATAATTATTTTCATGCAAAAATAAGATTTTTCAAAGAAAATTCCTAACTTGCCCAAGGTAAATCCTAATACCTTGAAATTTTTAATTGAGGTAAACCTAAACTAAAGAAGCCTTTGGATCAAATTTTATAAATTTTTTGATTCTGTGTGATTTATCAGAGTTATTTTAAGTTATGGGTTATTTAATAAAAATAAAAATTTTAAATGATGAAAATTAAGTTTTGTGTTTTTGAAAAAATCTTTCTAAGGTCCTAGAACATAGAGGAGCAAATTTCATATTTTTCTGATTTTTCATTGATTTATTGAATTTTTTTTAGTGAAAAACTCATTTTTAGCCTATAAAAATTATTTTTAAGCTTTGAAATTCAATGTTTTTATTTAGAAAATCAGGAAAAGTATTCTAATTATTCCTAAGTGATTAAGAAGCAATTTAGAACATTTTCATGAGTATTATTATTTTTGTGATTTTTATGAATTTTTAATTATTTGAAATATTTAAAATAGGCTAAAAATCAAGTTTTTATCCTAAATAATATTTTATCTTTAAAAAATACTCTTGATCATAGAGAACTCAAAAAAATTAAATTTCATAATTTTTTTAGTTATATTTTGATTTTAAAAAAATCATTTAAATGCCAAAAGTGGTATTTATCTTTGAAAATCAACTTAAGTTGTCAAATGAACTTAAAATATTTTGAAAATTTAATGATGAGTTCTCTGGATCATAAATCATAGTGGAGATAAAAAATCAAATCTTTTAAATGTTTATATTTTCCAAAATTAATTATCTTAGCGAATTAGTATTTGTAAAATTTATTTAGTGATACATGCGACTAAATTTTCCATGTTATATTTTCCAAATGGGTTAGGCCGAGAGCCGTCCACCTTCACGGCTTAGATCTCTCTCATTTCTCAACCAAATTAAGTGAATTTTTTTTTAAATGCTCGTTTTAGTGAGAGGAACACATCGATACGACTAATGTGTCATGAAATCAAGCCCAAGTAAATGTAGAATCAAAATAAGCGCGGGAGGAGGAGAAGTTTTATACCTTTGATCTGAGAAGGGAGGCTTCAATCAGAGGTGCTCGACACGTTATTTGGGGTCCAAGGAGGCTAGGGATTGAGTCCTGGGTCTTGGTGTAAGGCCTAGGTATGACTTTAACCAAGCTCGATTTCAGGTGTTGGTCTAAAGCTATGGTGGAGGTTATTTCAGAGGGTAATTTTATGGGGCTTTGTCTTCTTTTATAGTTGTGAAGGTGTGGGCACAAACAATTGAAGTTTGGTGGAGTTTTGAGATATGTCATGTTTCTACCCTAATTTTTAAGCTCAAATTTAGGGTTGTACAAGGGGAATCAAGGCAGTGGAGTGATTGGAATAGGCTGTGAAGATCTCAAGGAAGCTTTGTGAGTGATTTAGGAGGCTCTCTTTGAGAAAGATTTGGCACACCTCCCATGGTCGGGGAGGGGATTTTTTATAAAAATGGCCATGGGGTGGTTCTCAGAGCACAAGTTTGGGTGCATTGTGGTGCTTAGGTGGAGGGCAGAGAAGCTCTTCAATTTGATTTGGATGAGCTGGCCACTAGGTTTTATTTGGGTGAGGTGTCATGGGGGTGGCTCTTGTTTTGAGCTTTTCCGGACACTAGGCTAGCCGACCGGCCAGGGGGGAGTGGCTAGGAGCTCAGAGAACCCAGAGGAATCCATCACAACAATTTAATGTAAATGTGCTTTGATTTGGCAAAGATATCTGTGCATTTTTGGAAATAATATCCCTTAATTTAGGGGACCTTTGGTCCATGGCTTGATTTAGGTGGTTTCATGGTGTTTGGACTAGTCACTAAGTCCAACTAATGGTTGTGATGGAGTTAGTTTGGTGACTTTAGGGTGGTTAGGTCACATTTAGTGCATGGGTCCAAGTGGGTGCAAATGACCAAGACTTGGGTTTGGGCTAGGTTAGCCATGTTAATTGACCCCATTTATTGATCAAATTCGTGTATATGATTGTTATGAAGATTTTTGGTGAAGGGTTGAAGTGATTTTGAGTTTAATAATGCGTAGGTCAATTTGAGGGAATTTTGGTTTTTAGTCAATTTGGTCTTGTTGGGCTAGGCCTGGGTCTAGCTTAGGTAAACCTTGGGCTAAGTCCAAATTGATTGATTTAAATGGTCAATAGGGACCCTATGAAGAGTTTTCAAGATGAATTGGATGCCAGTTTTGAGGTTAAGGATATCAATTGGGTGAAATTTTGGGACTTAGCCAATTTGGGGCTAAATTTGGGAATTTTGGATTTAGGCCAAAATTAAATGGATATGAGGCTTTACCAAGGCCAATTGATGGTTTAGTTTGTTGTATAGGAATGTTATGAAGATTTTTCAACATTAATTGGGGTCAATTGATAGGCTATAGGTTCAATTTGGTGAGATTATGTCATATGGTCAAAATTGGGGTTTTGATCTAAATCAAAATTAGGCTCAAATCATGGGTCAATTCAGCTTGGAATTGGTTTAGTTTGGTCATATCAAAAGTTAATTTGAGTTTAAGATTGGAATTGGGGTCAATTGAGATCAAATTGATGGACATTTGAGTTGGATTTGGGAAAATTTGGGTCTTTAAAGGCAAATTTGGGGATTTTTGATAAAGATTGTCAAATTGGCCAAGTTGGATCATGTGGTAGTTAAGAGAAATTAAATAGAGAATATTTGGGATTTATTGGTATTTTCTGGGAATTTTTGGAATTTTTGGGATTTTGAGCTATGGAGGGGTATTTTGGTAATTTCGGGGTGTTTTAGAGGTAAAGGGCCAAGATGGGTATTTTGTTAGAGTTGAGGTACCAACCATCACCAAAAAGCCATAGACCAATGGAAACCCCATTTTGGGTCCTCTACATAGTGGCTTAACCAAACCATAGCCCTAGGGCTGGTAGGTTTAGGGGACCATCTATATGTGTATCTCAAAAAGATCAAGGGATCTAGGCTAGAAATTTGAGTTTAGGGCTGTGAGTGTATGTGAGTGTAGCTGAGAGTAGTGAGTGAAACAACTCCAGACCAACACCCAAAGTCAGCCTTAAGGTCCAGCAGTCCTAAGGCTGACTCATTTTGAGTTTGCCCCATAGTGACCCCACCTACTAAGTGCTAGAGGTTAGGACCAATATGTGGAACTTCAAATTGAGTAAAGAAGAGTTTGGAATTTCTAGTGTTGAGGGTGCCTTTTCTAGTTTTCTAAGAATAGTCAATAGGAAAGTCCTACGGCTAGACCTTAGGCAACTAAAAGGGAAAAGTTAAACCTCAACCAAAAGTGAGGTCAACACCTTCCCTCTCTTCTTACAACCCTAGAAGAAAATCTCTAAGCCTTTGACTTTCTGTCTCTATCTCTTCCTGTTGTTTTTCATAACACTCCCCTTCACGTCACACTCAACTCCTTGAAGTCTTCTTCTTTTATTAGGTGCTGCCTCCTTTTAAAAAGAATTTAAAATTCCATCCAAAAGTCAACTCTTTTGAATTCAAAAGATGTGTCATTTGATTCAAGAGACATATCCCTTCATAAAAGAACCTTCCAAAGTGTCTAAATGCACTGAATTACTTTAAAAGTTGTTTAAAACAAGCGTCCCTTTGAAAATTCACATAAAATTTGCCTCGAACTGCCTCAATTTGCAAAAAGTCATCTCTGGCGCATCTGGCACCAAATTTGGAGCATCTAGCGCTTCTGGCTCCAAACCTTGAGCATCATGTGCCAAGGCTCTGTCAAACGGCGCATCATGTGCCAATATTTTGGCTCCAAATTTGTGTTTTTTGCTACTTTTGCTCCAAATGCCTAAAAATGATATACCTACAACAAAATGCAAAAATATCCTTATTTAAAGTGCAATATCACTGAAAATATGTATAAAATATATACTTAAAACAACGTATTATTTTGGTGTATCAGTAGCCATCTACAATAGCATGAGTATCTACAAAAGCATCTCTTTCCTTAAAATTAAATAAATAAGTCGTAGGATTTTGAGGTTGTCCGCTTAGTGTGACATAAACCCTCAACTCATCTTTAGGCCTTCGCAAAATCATGTTGTGCAAAAGCCCTAAATTATTTTAGGATTTCGAGGTTCTCATTTGTTATTAGTGATGCAGGTGGATTTAATGTGTTAATTTTGCAAATATGTTTAAATATTATGAAATACACACGATAGATACAATAGTAAGTATGAAATTTAATCCCAATAAAAATAACTTTAGTGAAAATAGTTTTATCTTTTAAAAAGCTTCAAACTGCCAAATTCCCTAGTAAATAATGCAAGTATACGTATCGCTCAAGTAATAAACAGGGATGTTGGAAATGTCTATAAGTAAATTCATAAGATTTTAGTGTAAACTACAATTTCAAACTAGGAAATTGAAGTGTGAAATTTTAATATAAAGTAATAGAGTGAATGCTAAATAAAATGCACTAAAAGATAATGTTAATTAAACTAATTGTTAAATATTCAAAACTAAACTTACAAAAACTAAACAAAGTTTTTTGTGATGAAGAGTTCGACTTTAAGAAAGCATCCTTCCCCTTTACAATGAGTATATGTATTTTTAAGAAATTAAAATCTTTTTAAATATATATATATATATATATATATATATATATATATATTGGTTTGTGCCAAATAGGAGCAAAGTTATTATTTACCCTCTTCTGAGTGCATAAAGAACATTAAGTAATATTGAGTTTGGTCCCTAATTTTGTGGTTAGACTGGGAGGATACCAACTGCCCATCCAGAGCTCTTACTACTCCCTCACCTAAAGGCAAACAATCTTGTATTAGTTTCCAATTAACTGGACCAAATTAGGGATTTTAATTTGTCATCATAAAATCTCCAATTCAGCATCCAAAAAAGTATATTCCCTATTTTTGTGCACTCAACTCCATGGATGACATCCCCTCCCATGAAATCAAATGTGATTCTCCCTAGGTTGTAGAAATCATAGCCCTTTCGGAATGTATGTTTCTCATCACATTTTAATAATTCAATTGGTCAGATCAAAAAGTAACTAAAGATTGGAGTTCAAATCATCACAAATTATTGACATTTAAAACCATGTAAAACAAAATCAATGCTTCAAAAAAACATATTTTAAAGTAGGGAGAAGGATAAAGAAGGCTACTCATAATTCATGAGAAGGATATGACAAAACACAAATTTCATATATAAAATAAGTTTATAAAACAAAAAAAGACACAACTTATCTCACAATCCTTCCCAAGAAAATCCCTAGAAGTTCTCTTCAAGCCTTTCCCTCTTTACAAGCAATCTCAATTCTCTCTTAGATGTGTAAATAAGAGAAAATCTCTCACCTTTCGTCACCTCTTACAATCCTTAAAGAAAATCTCCAAGATTTTGACTTTCTCTCTCTCTCTCTCTCTCTCTTGCCCCCCTTACATGCCACACCAAAAACTCTCTTCTAGCCTTAAACTTCCCTCTCTTTTCTTAAAGGCTGCCTCCCGCCAAAAAGAATTCAAAATTACCTCCTAAATTCTATCCAAAAGTCAAACCTTTTGAATTCAAAAGACATGTCCATTGATCTAAGAAAGATATCTCTTCATAAAAAAAGCTTCCAAAGTGTTGAGATGAGTTGAATCACTCCAAGGGGTGTTTAAACAAGTGTCCCTTTTGAAATTCTTGCAAAATTCATCCTAAACTGCCTTAATCTGCAAAAAGTCATCTCAGGCGCATCTGGCGCCAGTTCTGGTGTTTCGAGCTCCAACTTGCTTATGACCGCACTGTTTTGGGTTTTGGCTCTTCAGAAGCTAAATTTGGTGCATTTAGCCCCAGCTCTCTGTCAAATGACACTTCTGGAGCCAGTTTTTGTTCTTCAGGTGATAGCTCTCTGTCAAATGGCTCTTCTGGTGCCAATCTGGCGCATCAGGCATCGAAATCCAAAAATTTGCTCTTTTGGCTCAAAATTTTGTTCTTTTTTCTATGTTTACTCCAAATTCCTAAAATTGATGTACCTACAACAAAAATATGAAAATACCCTTTTTAAAAGTGCAATATGACTAAAAGTAACATAAAATGTATACTTAAAACAACATATTATTCTGGTCTATCAAAATCCCACAAACTTATATGTTACTTTCTTCAAGTAACAGCTCTACTGGATAAAAGCATATGAATTAGGATAGAGATTAAATTACAACTTCTATACTTTAGTTTAATAAATAAATTAACAAAATTTAAGAAAAACCTTTAATAATGTAGAATCAAACTCTAAGTCTAATAGTATTTAGTAATCAAATTTAAGATTTCTGAATCTCTATTCATTTCAAGAAGAATTACAATTTGTCATATGAACGATACTTAGAACATTCATATAAAAAATTGTTTCATGAGAACTTTATTAGTAATACTACTAATACTCCAATACAATTTTAGAAAATATAATAAAGCCTATTCCTTAAGTTAATTCAAGTTAAGCCAATTTTTGATTTGGCATCTCCTCAAGCTTCTCCTTACTCAATTTTCTTTTCTTTTCTTTTTTTTTTCTTCTAGGACCTTTTCGATCCTTTCTTTTCCTTTCTTTATTAAGTGAGGATTACTATATCTAGATAGCCTTTAATAATTTTGAACTTCACTATCCTCTTCTTAAAGTCAAAACTCCTTACCTTTCCTCACTTTATAAATTCATATTAGTTTATGATTTTTCATAAAGTAACATTCTTTTCTTCTTACTTGAAACTCTAGAATTCTTAATACTTAAAAAACTCAATTTCCTTTACATAAAATAGAAAAAACATAGTCATATCTTATCATACAAAACATCTTTAACTTAAAAATTGACCTTCATTATTAAAAGAATTTTACCTAAATTTACCATAATATTGATAAACATAAGTATAGTCATTTAAAGTTAAAGCTTAATATCTCAGATCATGTTAAATAATTTTAAACTTGTTGTTAATTGAGGACAAATAAAATTTAGTTTAGTTCTTTTTTAAAAGAAAATTTTCTTTCCCGCAAACATAAATTTTTAAGTAATTGAAAAATGTGTTAGTACAAAATTTAGTTTGTGAAAAAAAACAGTAAATGCATAAAAATAAAAACTAACCTGTAGAAAATTTCTGAGTATGAAATAGGGCTCTGGTATACTACAGGTACTAGCTTTAAAGTATTAAATGAAATATAATGTATTTTAAAGGATTTGCTGAAAATTAAAACATAAACCAAAACTAAAAATACTAAAAATGAAAAATAGTAAAAATCTACTATTATAATTTAGGCCCAAAACGCAAAATGAAAACTACATAACAACACAATAAAAAATAACAGACAAACAAACTTGACTTTTAAGAATATCAATCATCATAGCCTTCCTCCTCATCATCATCATCATCTTCTTCTTCTTCATCATCATGAACAGGAGCATAAGGAGTGAAGGCTATATTCTTATTGTTGGAAATTTCGCATTGTATTCACCCCTAAGATATCTAACAATACCTTCCTCAATATCTATATCATGTTGAACTCTCCTCTGCTTATACTTATCATTATAAGCATTTCTTGCTCTAATTTCTCCAATCTAATTTTACATATTAACTATATCCATTTCTTGAATCATAGGCTGCTCCATAATATATTCAAGTGAAGTAGAGCGAGAAGTAGATGCCCCTACAGCTGATGTAAAGGCTCTATCACTAACTCCACTCATAGACTCAACAAATGATTCAACTCATTGAACCGTATGCTTCCAAATAGGATTTTGTGGTTGCAACCTTTCCTCATTTCTATGACTCTACTCTTGATTGCTCACATAAAGTGAAAATTAGGGCAGGGTAATCCAAACCACTAGCTGTAGCTCTACTAGTTATAATCCGAGAACGATGAACTATGAGGGCACCAACATCTACTGCCTTCATTTTTTGAATGCAGAAGTTTAGCACTGCTCTATCCTTCATTATTTTTCTCAAATGATTTTTTGGCACTAATTTAGCAGAGATGAAGTGGTGTCATTCCTTTGACTAAATAGTCATCATATAAGCGGAGAAGTTAACTTTCTTGTTATTTTTAATCTTTCATTCTCTTCTTCTATCAGTTAAAAAAGTAATCACTTCATCCAGTGATGAATCAGTCAACACGAATGCAATGTGTTCGCAATGGAATACATTTCTCAACTCATAAAAAACATTGATCCTTACTCTAGAAAACTCAACTTGCTTGCCTCTCATATGGATGTGATCGTCTGTGGTAAACCTCAAGTTGGCATAAATCTCCTGAATCATAAGTACAATCGCTACTACAGTGGAGTATTAAAACCTTTCCCAATTTCTGGCATTGATCGACCTCTCGATCTCGCCACCTGGGTTAGCAAATGTCTGTTCCTAGATCAATTTTCTTGTTTCCATTTGAGTGTTATAACAATGTTGCACTTTAAAATTGATGAGTCTTCTTATGTCAAAATCATCTGTCGGCTTTCCTCTCTTTACTCATGGAGCCATTGGAATTTTTATGAAAATCCAAATAAAATCCAAATAAAATCTATATAAATTACAAAATAAAAATCTAACTCCCCATGTAAGATTATTTGGTAAGAAATATGTGTTAACAAAATAATAGGAAAAGAAATTCATTTATGATGCAAAGTCTTAGTTTTGGGATAACCCTTACCTATATAAACAATGCAAAGATTTAGCAATGAGATGATGTGTGCCTTACAAAGAAATTCAGGAAATTATTCAGAAATGTCACGATTCTGAATTTGGAGGACATTTTAAGAATGAAAGAGCTGTCTATAAAATTTTGCAATCTGAACTTTTTTGGCCTACTCTATTTATAGATGTTAATATATACAGAAAAACATGTGATCAATGTTACAGAAAAGGTAATATTTCAAGAAGAAATGAAATGTCTCTAAATTTTAATTTAGAAATTGAAATTTTTGATGCATGGGGATTGAATTCTATGGGACCATTTATACCTTCATTCAAAAATATTTATATATTGATTGCAGTGGATTATGTTTCAAAATGGATTGAAGCAATCACTTTACCTTAATGTGATGCTCGGAGTGTTTCAAATTTTTTAAATAAAAATATTTTTATAGGATATGGAATGTCGAGAGTAATCATTACCAATTGATGATCTCATTTTGAAAATGTAACAATTGCAAATTTTGTGGAAAAATATAATATAATGTATAAAATTGCAACTACTTATCACCCCCAGACTAGTGGTTTAGCAGAAGTATCTACTCGTGAAATTAAGAGAAGTTTGGAAAAGAATGTTAATCCTAGTAAAATGGATTGGTCTACTATATTAAATACAACATTATGGGCATACATGACAGCATATAAAACAACTATAGGAATGTCCCCTTATATATTAATTTTTTGGAAGACTTGTCACTTGCCAACAAAATTGGAGTATAAAGCTTATTGGGCTATAAGGGAATTAAATTTTAAATTGAAAGAGGCTAGTGAGAAAATATTATTACAATTGAATGAGCTTGAAGAAATTAAGAATGAATCTTACGATAATGTGAGGATTTATAAAGAAAAAACGTAAGAATGGTAGGATCGGAAGATAATAAAAAGAGAATTTGAATCTGGATAGGAAATTTTATTATATAATATAAGATTGAAAGTATTTCCTGGGAAACTAAAGTCTAAGTGGAAAGGGCCATTCAGAGTTATAAAAGTCTATCCCTACGGAGCAGTTAATATTGAAGATACCAGGACTGGAAGGATATTTAAAGTGAATGGGCACAGATTGAAACCACATTTTGATGGTCAAATACTAGTTTTTAAAGAAACTGCAATGTTGGGTCACCCAGAATAAAGACTGGGAATGTCGAGCTGATGACATTAAACCAAGTGCTTTGTGGGAGGCAACCCATATTTATCATTGTTTACTTTGCTTTTGAGTTTTTTTTTGAAATATTTTACATATATTTATATGTATGTCCTAATATAGTCAATGCAATTGTGAAAATATTTAGAAACATCTTTATTTACAAAACTTTATGGAAAAATTGAGAATTTATTGGATCAAAATTGAAATTATGCAGCTTTTGGAGCTAGCGCATGATGTGTCAAATTGGCGAATGATGCGCTGAATTCCAGAGAGCTGATGCAAGATGCGCCAGAGTAATAAAAATGACTTAAATCATTTTAAAAGACAGTTGTTAGCGGTTTCTTCTTCATATAACTCCTAAAAACTAATTTATAAGTCTATTTTAAGAGGGAAATGAGGGAAGAGCCATTAGATTTTAAATTCAATGGCGTCCCATTCTAAAAATTTTGCAAGATTTAGAGTTTTCAACCAGAGAAAGTTTGTCAGCATCGATGCGTTGAAGTTGCATGATCATGTTCTAGTGAAGAAGAGGTTAATCAAAGAAAGGGGGTTTATGAATCGAGGATTCAAGACATCAAACACTTGAGTTGAAGAGATCATTTCTCAGAGAAATTGGGAAGTGCTTTGTTACACTAGTGTCATCATAGCCATCCCTGTGGTGAAAAAGTTTTATGAAAATCTACATGAAATTAACGAAGGAATTTTCTATGTGTAAGCCAGATTTGTGCAATTCACTCCTTCAAGAATAAATGAGATGTTTATGTTTGAAAATTTGTTTAACTGCCATTACGCAAATTTTAACCATACGAGAGATAATATGAATGAACTTCATCAGTACCATACAGATGAAGATGTGAATTGGGAAGCTAGAGATTATGGGAATGTAAATTTCTCATGATCATTGTTAAACCCTACTTCTAACGCATGCCACTTCTTTATTGCATCAAAATTACTGCCTACCATGAAGACCAGTAAGGTGACTATAGAGAGTGTTATTTTAAATTATTGTATTTAAATCGGTAAACCTATAGATATTTGAGCCATTATTGTGAAATCGATTTTGAGTTTGATTGTGAATGGATCTACAAATGGGCTTGGACATCCATATACTATTTTTGTACTTGCAGTCAATAGAAAGTGCCTTACGAGTGTTGGGAAAAAGTGCTTCTTCCTTCAAAACTGATGGATCCAGAAGTCTATTGCATTTGTATTGGAATGACAGATGAAAATGATATCAATGTACTGATGGATCAGAAATCCCATAATTCATCACCTATTTAGCCTTACTTTAGTCCTAATTCACTTTTGAATAGAATCAAGAAGATAGAAAAAGAGGTGTAGAATCTTATGCATGTAATTGGGAATATTTTTAAAATGTTAGATCATCTGAATTGGAGTCTTAATGAACATTTTCAGCATACTGGTCGTATTGAAGATGGTTTGGTACATGTGTTCAAGAAACATGCTTGGATTGGGGAGGATTCGACTGATTAGTTTCCTTAAAGACCCTTCTACAACCTGTATGTGCAGTATCAATCTATGGGAGATATCCAAGAGAATGAGAGTGTGGAAGATGTTTAAACTTAGTTTATGCACAAAACGTTTTGTTTTGTAATGTTTGTTTTAGTTTTTGGTTATGTTGGATTGCATTTACTTTCATGGTTGAACTATATTGATGTTTTTGATTAAAATTTTGATGTTTAGATTTCAATGTTAGGATCTTTTGGTTTGCTTTACACACTAAAATAAATGTTTGTTTGCTTGATAAATGTTAGTTTGTAATAGCACATATTTTATCTATAAAAAGTGAGTTTTGTTTTATTTGTGAAAGATGGATGTTAGAGTAATGTTTAATCATGCTTATAAGGGTTCATTTGAGTTAATTAGAGGTAGACGTAAAATGGTACTAAGCAGATTTTCACAAAAACTGAAATCTGGAATGATTAAAGAGTTGGTGCATGATGCACCAGAATGGCACAAGATGCGTCGTTTTATAGTGTTGGCGCATGATGCGTCAAGAACCCAAACACTTCTGATTGCCTAAAAAACCATAAAATTGCACGGACAAACACCATTTTTACTGCTTGGGTTATCTCCTATCACTAAACCTTGACCTAAGCCTTTACATTGAGAGTGGTAGAGAAGATTTTTTAGGCCAAAAATCATAGATTTCATCTTCTCTTGTAAGAGCTTCACTTTAACTTAGAATTTTTTTATTTTCACAATAGATTTTTCCTACAATATGGAAGATTTGAAATTTGGGATTTTTTTAATGAAAAAGCTTGAAGAAAACTCATAGTGAAAAGTTTGTTATATTTTTTATTTAGTAATCTATTTGGAATTTATTTGGATTTTTATAGATTTTCAAATGACTCCACGAGTGAAAAGAGGAAGCCTATCTAAGGATTTTGATGCATAAAGATTTGTTAACTTCAAGGCCCAACATAGTTATAATACTCAATTGGACCAAAAGATTGATACAAGAATGGGTGTTTGCAAACCCAGGTGGCGAGATTGAAAGGTTCCTTGCCAGAAATTGGGAAATATTCTGCTACTTACTGTAGTAGCAATAATCCCCATGATTCAGGAGTTCTATGCTAATCTGAGTTTCACTGAGGCTGATCACATACTGGTTAGAGGTAAGCAAGTTAAATTTATTGTTGATTGGATTAATGTTGTTTATGGGCTAAGGAATGTATATCATGATGAGTACGCTGCATCGTGATGACTGATTCATCACTGGATGAAGTGATTGCCTTTTGGACTGATGGAAAAAGAGAATGGAAGATTAAGAATAACAAAATAGTTAACTTCTTTGCTTCCCTGTTGTCTAGTCAGTCAAGGGTATAGCATCATTTCATTTCTACTAAGTTATTACCAATGAATCATCTTGTTGATGTTACGAAGGATAGAGCGGTGTTGAACTATTGCATTCAGAACATGAAAGCAATAAATTTTGGTGCACTCATAGTTCATCATGCTCGGAGTATAGTTGATAGTTCTACAACTAGTGGTTTGGGATATCCTGCCCTGATTTTCACTTTATGTGAGCAATCAGGAGTAGAGTCCCATAAAAATGAAGAAAGATTACATCCATAAAATCCTATTGCGAATCATATGATTCAAAGAGTTGAATCTAGAGGTGTTAGAAGGAATAGACCCTCTACATCAGCAGCAGGAGCATCTACTTCCTGTTCTGCATCATTGGAAAGCATTATGGACCAACTAATGATTCAATAAATGGAAATAATAAATTTAAGGGTCAAATTAGATAGATTGGAGTAAGAAATGCATATAATGTTGAATATCAGTAGAGGAGAGTTCAGCATGATATAGATTTTGAGAATGCTATGGTAAGACATTATAGGGGTGAGCTCAATGTGGAATTTCCTCCTTCCCCAGTTTCACTCCTTATGCTCCTATTCAAGATGAAGATGAGGAAAAAGAAGAAGAAGATGATTATGATGAGTAAGCTAATGAAGAGTGATATTTTTATGAGTTTAGTTTAGTGTGTTTTGATGTTTGTTTGTTGTTTGTGATTGAGAAGTGTTGTACTTTTATTTAAGATTGTTGTAGTAAAGACTTTTATTTTGTGTTGTGTTAGTAACTGTAGATTTTTACTTTTCCTGCATTTTTAGTTTTTTTAGCTTTTGTTTTCCATTTTTTGTATATCTGTTTTTAATTATCAACAAATTCTTTAGAATATATTATGTCTCATTTATTGCTTTAAAGCATGTTTGTATGTTTTTAAAGTTAGTACATGTAGTATATCAGAGCCAAGTTTCATAATCAGAAATCCTCTATAGGTGAGTTTTTATTTTCACGAATTTACTATTTTCTTTCACTTACTAAATTTTGTACTAAATTTTTTTAAAAAAAAAGTTACTTATAAACTTAAGTTTGGGGGGGAAGAAAAAATTTTTGTGGAAAAAAGTAAACTAAATTTTATTTGTTCTTGATTAACTATATTTTTAAAACTATTTTAACATGACCTGGGATATTGAGATTAAACTTTAAATGACTATACTTATGTTTATCAAAATTATGGTAAATTTAGGTAAGATTTTTTTAATAATGAAGTTCATTTCTAAAGTTAAAGGTATTTGGTATGACAGGATAAGACTATGTTTTTATATTTAAAGTAAAGGAAATTTTATTTTTGAAGTGTTAGGAATTTTAGAGTTTCATGTAAGAAGAAAAGAATGAGACTTTATGAAAAATCATAAATTGATATGAATTTATTAAGTGAAGAATGGTAAGGAGTTTTGACTTTAAGAAGAGGATAGTAAAGTTCAAAATTATTAAAGGGTATCCAGATATAGTAATCCTCACTTGAAAAAGAAAAAAAAAAGATTAAAAAGAACCTATAATAAAAAAAAGAGAGAAAAAAGAAAAAAAATTAAGTGAGGAAAAGCTTGAGTAGATGCCTAATGAAAAATTGACTTCACTTGAGTCAACTTAAGGAAGGAGCTTTATTACTATTGCTAAACTTGTATTGGCGTATTAGTAGTATTACTAGTAAAGCTTTCATAAATTTTTTTTTTCATATGAATGTTCTAAATATCCTTAAAATGACAAATTGCAATTCTTTTTGAAATGAATAGGAATCCAAAAATCTTAAAATTGATTACAAAGTACTCTTAGACTTAGAATTTGAATCTAATTTTGAAAGGTTTTTCTTATATTTTACTATACTATTTATTAAACTAAAGTATAGAAGTTATGAGTTGATCTTTATCCTAAGTCATATGCTTTTATGTAACAAAAGTATCACTTGAGGACAAGACATTTAAGGTTGGGGGATTTTGATACACAAAATAATATATTATTTTAAGTATATATTTTATGCCAATTTTTGGTGATATTACACTTTAAAGAACAGTATTTTTGTGTTTTTGTTGCAGGTGCATCATTTTTAGCCATTTGGAGCAAAAGAAGCAAAAGAGATGAAATTTAGAAACAAAACACCAAATTTTGGGAATCTGGTGCATGATGCGCCATTTGAAATAGCCTTGGCACATGATGCGTCAGATTTGGTGTCAGATGCGCCAGAGATGACTTTTTGCAATTTAAGCCAGTTTGAGGTAAATTTTACGCAAATTTTCAAAGGGACACTTGTTCTAAACACCTTTTGGAGTAATCCAATGCATCTAGACACTTTGGAAGGTTCTCTTATGAAGGGATATATCTCTTGGATCAAATGATACATCTTTTAAATTCAAAAGAGTTGAATTTTGGAGAGAATTTTAAATTCCTTTTGAAAGGAGGTAGCCTCTAATAAAAGAAGAAGACTTCAAGGAGTTGAGTGTGACATGAAAGGGGGTGGTATGAAAGGCAAGAGGAAGAGATAGAGAGAGAAAGTCAAGGGCTTGGAGATTTTCTTCTAGAGTTGTAAGAGGAGAGGGAAGGTGAGAGATTTCTTTTTCATTACACTTTTAAGAGAGAATTAAGAGTGCTTGTAAAGAGTGAAAGGCTTGAAAAGAACTTTTAGAGATTTTCTTGGCAAAGATTGTGAGATAAGTTGTGTCCTTTATTTCTATTATTTTGTAAACTTGTTTTTATATATAAAATCCATGCTTTTTCATATCCTTGTCATGAATTTTGAGCAGTCTTCTTTATCTTTCTCTGCACATTAAAATATGGTTTTGTGAAGAAGTATTTTATCTTTTATAGTTTTAAAT
This sequence comes from Phalaenopsis aphrodite, assembly GCA_003013225.1. Classification (NCBI taxonomy): domain Eukaryota; kingdom Viridiplantae; phylum Streptophyta; class Magnoliopsida; order Asparagales; family Orchidaceae; genus Phalaenopsis; species Phalaenopsis aphrodite. The sequence goes on from NEWO01000901.1 coordinate 199,303, forward strand.
AATAATAATTTGTGATGATTTGAATTTCGATTTTCATTTACTTTTCGATCTGGCCAATTAAAATGTTAAAATATGTTGAGAAACAAATATTTCAAAAAAACTATGACTTCTACAACATGGAGAGAGTCACATTTGATTTCATGGGAAAGTATGTCATCCATATAATTGAGTGCAAATAAGTATGAAAATTTACTTTTGTTGGATGCAGAATTAGAGATTTTAAGGTAAGAGATTAAAATCCCCAATTTGGTTTAGTTGATTGGAAACTAATGCGAGACCGTTAGCCCTCACAATAGCGAGTAGTGGGAGCTTTGGAGTGGCAACTGGTATCCTCCCAACCTAACCATGGATTTAGAGACCAAACTCTGGACTAGTCAATGTTCTTTATAGCACTTGAAAGAGGGTAAAGAATAGGATTGCTCTTATTTTGGCACAAAATAGTTTTTTATATATACTTTTTTCAAATGACTTTAATTTCTTCACAATTCATAAGCTCATTGTAAGGGGAAGGATGCTCTCTTAAATTTTAACATTCTGCCAACAAAAATTTCATTTAGTTTTTATAATTTTACTTTTGAAAATTTAGTTTCTGGTCTAGTTAAGTTTGTCTTTCAATTGCATTTTAAATTGCATTCACTTTAGTAACTAATATTCAAACTTTGCACTTTACTTTTTGTATTTTTAAAATAGGACTTTATATTATAATCTCAAGAAAAATTTACAAGCATTTCCAACTTCCTTGTGGGATCAATATCTAGGACTCCATTAGAGCCCTTTATTACTTGAGCGATATGTATACTCGGGCAATTTTTAAAGGGGATGTGGTAGTTTAAAAGAGTTTTAAAGATAAACTATTTTTATTAAAGTTAATTTTACTGGGATTACATTGATTATTTATTATTATGCCTGTCGTGTGTAATTTATAATATTGAAAAATAATTACAAGATTAACACACTAAATCTACCTGCATCAGCTGCCCACAAAGTTAGGTCTGTGATCCTCGGCGAAGTAGCAGTCCTAAAGTCTAAGGTTCAAAAGATTTATATGACAATTTGAAGTTCAATCGTTATCGGGTGGGGTGGAGGGTTTAAAGTTAATTAGAGCAACACCGGTTAGGATCTCATAGTTCGCTCATTCCGGTATCACTAATTTCTTTTAAACTCACTTAACTTAAATGAGTTATGAAACCCATTTAAACTGGGAAGATCTTGTTTGTAACCATGGGTTACCTCCCCTGAGGGACTCCTGTAAATTTAAAAGGACATTTTAGGTTTATTAACATTTCAAAGGATTTATAATTACATTTGAAATAATTTTTTTTAGGTTTTTGAAAATGTTGATTAATTTTTTAAGATGATTTTGATTTTGTGAGTAAAGTAGAATGTACACTCAAGCTGTTATAATATTTTACAATGAAAGTAAATTACAGAAAGTAAAATTGCAGAAATTAAATAACACTATAAAAGTGTACCTGTCATCTTTTTGGCATTCCCGCTGAAAGATTAGCTTTTGCAACATGTTTATAATTTTGCAAGAAATTCAATAAATTGCAAGAGTTGATGAAGGTGTATCTAACAGACCCTAAAGTATGACTTATTGATTCCCAAATGATCTTAGTGGATGATTTTATAACAAAATAAAGCAAGTTCAATTTGTCCTCCAAAATATCCAAGGGATTCCAAAGTGTTCAGGGAATGACCCTGAACCACTTTAAAAGTCTCTTGAAACATTTTGAGTTCATTTTGAACTTATCATATTATTCCATTAGACATCCAAGGTCAACTTAAAATTACCCCGTTACTCGGTGAACTTTAACATTTTAATTATCCCAAGGGCATGGCACTCAATTAATTAATTGATATTTCATTTAAGAGTTAAGTAGGAGAATGCCTCCAAGGCAAGTTTTAA
>NEWO01000902.1:0-29050 GCA_003013225.1 Phalaenopsis aphrodite
ATACACAAATCAAGTCTGATTGAAGTTTAAACAAAAAATTTAAGTAGAAGTAACCTCCTCTTTAGCTATGCCTCAATTCAATTGCATCCCTAAGCATCCATTCATCTGCCAATGGAGCAGAGGGGTTCTCATCTATGGTAAATAAAGAATGGGACCATAGTTTTGTTATTCAATACACAGTCAAGGGAAGAAAAAAAGCATAAAACAATTAAAAGAGATTTTCATCAATATGTGTCAGTTGAACCCTAATCTCTTTCTTCGAAGCAGTTTTTTTTCGCCCCCTCGCAACGGCATAGCACTTTGCTTCTGGTTATTCGGAAGAATCAACTGACTTCTCCCTTCTTCATGGATATGGGGAAAAGGAGCCGTCTACTGGATGGGAAGCTAGACATCAAGGTTGTGGCTTGACGAGGATAACCAAGCTGACACGAATTAATATTTTAAACAGCAGAAAAAAAATTATTTTAAAAACAACTGATTTAAAATTCACAACTTTAACTGCTTCCTAATACCGGACTGAAAAAAAATTTTCTACCACAAAAACAACTAGCTGTATAAATAAGGAATCAGGAACGAACCACAAAATTTTTGGGAAAATTACATACATACCACACAATTCTTACATGTTTACATATCAAACACCAAAAGTTTGGGCTTATAAATTTATGCATGAAAATGTGTATTTTACTCTTAAAGATATAGAGATGGGGATATTTTTTATGTGATGTTAAAAATTTGAGTGTTTCTGTATATGTGTCTAAAAATAAAATAAAATTTATATGTATGCCCCATTATATTATCTCAATATATATTTAAGAATATGAAAACTCTCCATGATTAAATTCTACTCATAGAATAGATTAAATTCAAGTTCGACCCCAAAAGAAACCAAGAATATGGGAACCCTTGTTAGCAAATTGGCTCTATATATTAACTTATCTATAGTTTTTTTTTAAAAAAATGCAATACAAAATCATATATGAAATGAAGAGCTACAACATAAAGAACAGATGCTATATATATGCGAAAAAATATTACATCAGTACTACACACCAATGAAATCACGCCACGACATCCCGCATGACAGGGGAAAAAAAACGGCGCACAAACACGGGGAATATTTCCCCGTGTTATTGCGTGTTATTCATGTGTTATTCATGTATTATTGTGTTATTATAACACCAAAAATATTCTCAGGATACAATAACACCTGAATAACACGGGGAATATTCCCGACAGAGAAAAAAGCGGCGCAGTAACACGAGGAATATTCTCCTGTGTTATTCATGTGTTATTGGGTGTTATTCATGTGTTATTGTGTTATTATAACACCAAAAATATTCTCATGACACAATAACACCTGAATAACAGGGGGAATATTCCCGACAGAGAAAAAAACGGCGCAGTAACACGGGAGAATATTCTCACCGGTGTTATTCATGTATTATTGTGTTATTATAACACCAGGAATATTCTCAGGACACAATAACACATGAATAACACGGGGGGATATTCCCCGTGTACTGCGCCGTTTTTTTTTCTGTCGCGCAGGGTGTCGTGGCGTGATTTCATAGCTACGCACGTTACTCTACATGCGTAATACTGATGTAATTTTTTTTCATACATATACATATATATAAGAGTAAATAGCAGCACTCACCGTTCATCAAGCAAACTCGCTGATCGGGGGACGGTCCATAACATTAGCGGCGGCGAGGGCATTGCTTTGCACCACAGGATCGATGTCTGGCAGTTTTGGAATCTGAACATAAAAGAAGCCATTAGTATTTGCTTATGATAAGCCATTGATAGCCAATTACGAAATCCTAAAAAAAAAAATAGAGCCAGGTTTTTATTTTCACCGTATTACATTAAATATTTTCTAAAAAATGGAGCCAAGTTTTTGTTTTCACCATATTAGGGCTTGTTTGGTAAGGCTTTTCCTTTTTTTTCCCCTTTATTTTAAAAAAGATATTTATTTAATGTAATTTTTTATATGTTTACATTATTTTATTTTTAAAAACAAGTTAACAATGTTTTTGAAAATACGTTAAAGAACTTCTACATGTTTTAACAGTTCTTAAAAATAATTTTATTTCATTCTATGAAGATTTATCACTCAATTCTTATGTGTTTTCATATCTAACAATTAAACTTCAATTTTTATTAAGGCCCACTTATGTCACACTATTTAGGCTTAATGATACCGGAGTTAACCCAAACAACAACAGAAATGAAAATATTATTATTGTAATTCAAAAGACTTTACAAACAAAGACTCTTGATAATATCGAAATAACAATAAAAACATAATAGCTCTAGAGGGTGAGGGCAAGAAGGGTGGACAGCGACTTGAAAGCAAGGTGGTTGAATGGGGGTTGTGACGATCAACAGAAGGTCTGGAGGGTGGTTGCGGCAATCAACAGGAGATAAAAATGGGGACAATCAGCAACAGTCCTGGATAGGGTCTACGACGACAGCGAGAGGATAGGTGAGTAGGTTAGGTAGGATAGTGACAAGTAGATGGATAGTGAGCTAGGAACAAAAATGGTGGCAACCACCAGAAAGCCCTGAGGGATTCTGCGACCCAGCAGGAAGGGAATTCAGGGATTGGTGGCTGAAAGCATAGGAGGGGGAAACTGCAGAGGGGAGTTGGGGAAGATAGGTATCCCCGCGGAGTCGATTTACAACCGAGCACCTCTCGAAACTTTGGAGAAGGTCACCACCTTGGATGACTTAAAGTAAGAGCATCTCCTTGCCTCTGGATACAACGTAGAAGGGAAAACAACCGCTGACAACGAGCTAGACAAAAATCTGAACTCAGAAAGACAACCCTAAGAAAGCAAAACAACACATATATAATAGCTAGGAGATAAAACAGGAAGGGGAGCCTTTCCCTTTGGGTGGCAACCAGAAAAAGAAGGGGAGACTAAGTAAATAAAGATGGCAAAGACGACAAACAAAGGAGGAAGGGGTACGACACTCTGAAAAGGAAAGGTGACACTGTAGCCTAGAACTGAACGGGTGCTAGGGTGGCCATGTTCTCCCTAGTTGAACCGGCCAGTTCAACCCTTTTAACACTGGGTGAGCTGCGACAAGTAAACCCCCGCGTCGCTTAGGGGCCTAGTTTTGTTTTGTTTTGTTTTTTTTTTTTTTGTTTTGTTTTGTTTTTTTTTTTTTTTTTGACTTAGTAATGCACAATACACATTTTCAAGGACAGAGAATCACTTTGGCGTGTTGTTGCAAATTGCACTTTTTCTTGATGCTGCGGCGATGTTGATTATTTCTTGGAATAAAATTAGGGTCAAAGTTTAAAAAGAAATAGTAAAGAGAGTGACACCATTCTAGGGCTCCTATAAGGTGATGGGGATTTAGTGGGGCAGTTGTTGTGGAATAGCGAGGGAAGAAAATATGTGAGGTTAGCAAGCATTTAGAATGAGTATGATGCATTTGGTAGCTGAATAATGTTGGACAGCAGGATCGAACATTTCAGCAGCTATCCAGACTGAGAACAACACTCGAACTTTGAAAAGGCGAGGCATGGACGGTGAGGGAGATCCATCCTATGTTCTTGGGCAAGCCAGACAACATTTGCAAAAAACAGATGCTACACCACTCCGGAGAGCAGAGATCAGCAAAAAACCTCTCGAAATTTATACAATAAAAAATTGGAAATCCAAACTACCACAATACCACATATAAAGTCCCCTAATAGGAAATAACCTAATTGACAAATAAGAAAATAAGAAAGAACCAAAAAAAAAGAAGAAAAAAGAAAATAAATTTGCTGAAAATAAAATAAATAAATAAAAGAAAACCACAGCTATTACTCCTGCCATCGTGACAAATCCCACATTCTGCGTCAGAGAGAGAGAGAGAGAGAGAGGAATTGAGGTTCTTCTTTTTAATCTAGAGAGAGAGTGCTCTGTTATGTTAAGGAAAGAGGGTGGCCAAAGAGATAGGAGAGAGGTGCAAGTTAAGTGTTAGTTTCAAGTATAAAGAGAATTTAGAAATAGAGAGGAATCAGTAGAGAAAGAATAGGTTTGGGCCTGGTTTCTAGAAGTTCTTGCTATAAGTGGGGAGCCTGATGGAAGGGAACTTATTACAATAGGAGGGAGAGATGAGAGAGAAGAACTGGTGCTAATTAATATAAGAGAGAGCAAGAGATTTTGTTGAGGAAAAATTAATATCACGATATCCTAACTAAAAATTGATCAGGATAAAATTTTTAAAGCAATTTTGAAATGAGTCAATGCAAAATTATTTAACCAGGATACCCTAATTCAATTTTGTTTTTCTTTTGTTAAAGTTTTCTAGGGTTTAGTAATAGGGTTTGCAGAGAAGTAGGGATCAAGTATAGGCGCAGGTTGCATTCTTGTCCCCCACAGGAAAGAGGAGAGAGTCTTAAATTGCCTTACGATGCATGCAAAAATAAGTTGAACTTCGTGCACGACAAGACTCACGATCACCATTGAGGTACGATCTTCTCGCCCTAGTTGTGCTATAGCCGCCGCGTGATTAGTTTCCTTTTCTAGTTGGCCTGCTCGCTTATCGTCATGGAGATGTCTGTCTGATCTTGCTCAATGCACTTCACTCACCATTGTTCTTCAACTAAGTATTTATGAAGGGTCGACTCTAGCGAGGGTTGTCACGACCCAACTCATAGCTTGGAATTAACCAATGAGGAAACAGACGATCGGACGATGGAAATTAAAATTGTCCTATATTCATTTTTTATAATTTAACATTTAACAAAAGAAAGAGTAAGTAATTAAATTATATTAAAGTAGTAAAATTAAATTTACCACGTTACAAGTTGTCCGCCTCTTCTATAAATATTACTCTTTACATCACTTATCTTTTAATCACTTAAACTAACCCGAAAAGTTAGATTAAAAAATAACAGTGAGCTAAACAATCCAATGAATACTCATATTCCTCAACTACAGTAGTACAATAAAAAAGATAACAATATGCATGTCAATTTAATAAATTAATATTAATATTTAAGATGCTATCAATAAATTTTATTATATCAATAACATACCAATATCATTCAATACATGTACAACCACCAAAGGAGCACCATATAAAAAAATTGTCACTTAAAGTGTTTCAATATCAATATTATTTTTCATATATGTGTACCGATATCTTAATGTTCCCCACTAGTACATAAATGGATGACTCAATCATACTCAAGCGTGCACATGCAAAACACTATAAAAATCTTACTTTTTAATAATCAATATTTAGTTTTCATTTGAATATCAATCAATATTCTTATAAATGATTCAATATAAATTAAACAAAGCTGAACATAAAAGTCACTTTCACAATATGAATAAAATTCAATAAAATCATAAATCAAGGGTCTACAACACAATAATAGTAAATGCATTTGGTCAAGCAGAAATAAAATATTACTATAGAATAAAAACATTGGTACTCACATCGATGCCGATTAATTTACCTTGATACCGACACTTCTAAAATTAGAAGCCTAACATGATATAAAATTTAATTAATATAATATTTTAATAAACTATTAAATTTGTAATATTTAGGAATTATATTTTAGTATTTTTATTTTACGAAATCATAATTATTTATATGTACGAAATTCTTATTAAATATAAGTACTAGCCTCGATGTAAGAATTTTTATTAAATTCTTATTTATATGTATGAAATTCTTATTTTATGAAACCATAGTTATTTACATTAGTACTCATCTCGATGTATGAAATTCTTATTAAATATTAAAACACATCTTTAATAACCCTCGGTTCAGCCCTAACCATTCACAAACTCATGATTTCGCCTCCTCTACGCATGGGTGATATTTGATTTCTTCCTCTGCACAAATTGTGCTCGCGACTTCTTCCTCCTTTTCTGCTCAACGGCGACCTCAGCTCCTTCGATCGCACGCGACTTCGACTCCCTCCTTTTTTACTCTTCTACCTACTTGGACGCCGTCTTCTCTATCCTCGTATGTCACAAGAGCGTCTTCCTCACTTTCTCTTCCTTTACAGGACACTGAAGCCGACTCCGCTGCTAGACACCGACGTCGCCTTAATTCCAATCAAAGCACGGGAATCCCTGGTTAGCATTGTTTTATAGGCAAGCATTGTTTTATAGGCAACCTCATCGCGTAGGCTTCTGATCCCCTCATTTCAACTTCCCGATTCTTTGATTCATCTCCAATTTCTTCGGCTATCTAACTATCTCGATCTGTCTCCCCTTTGCTCGACTCCTCGCTTCCACTTCTTCATTTTTCTTGTTTCCTCTCCTCCGATTATAGAAAAGGGACATTACAAGGACATCACAAAGCTTCTCCCGGGCAGTCACATGTGTGGCTTCTTGCCATTACCCTATGCATATTTGGGGTGAACATGTGGTTTCCAAGCTTGGCCTTTCTGGTTTGTTGACAAATTTGATGTCGACACCACATCATGATGTTAACAGCCAATCAACTCTCATTCCCTCTGGCTCCCGAGACAGCCATTGTTGTGTTGTCTCTTCTCTCTCGTTGGCAGTATACTTTTGTTCTTTCTCTCATATCAGAGATCATGCTCGGTCTATTTATTTGATCTCGGTTAAGGGATTTCCAGCACTACCTACTTCTTCATAGTCTCTTTGAATCATCTCCGGCAATAACTTTTCCTAAAGCCTTGGTTGACCGTCCATTGAAGTCACCTCCTTCCCTTATGGCTTCTATTATTTCTGAGCAATTCTTCTTGTTCTCTATTAGTTGATCCTCTTCCACCTCGTCATACACGCTCTTTTATGCACTTTCTTTCACCATTTAATAAATTATCTATGGGGTTGTCCTAGCATTAAAGTAATTCGCAATTTCTTGTATGAGTTAAAATTGACAAGTGACTTACATTGGGCACATTGACTCTCAGTATGTTATCATAAGGATTTCTTTAGAATTCTAACTATTGTCATGGCATTCACACTATATCAATGACCTTCCTATGCATATCTTCAAATGGCCTCCCCATTTTAAATGCATCGTGGAGTCTCCTATTTCTGCAATTCGGATTTCCTTTTCTCGACTTCGTCAGCACTACTTCAACTAATCTACCTTATATTCTTTTTTACATTTTTTTTTGACGAAGTTTGCAAATGGATGCTACAATTACAAAGACCATGTGGTTAGTCCTAGTGTAATTGGAAGCTACTGACCTCTTTTATATGGAGATATTGATTGAAACTCTATCATTTGGATATTGACAGAGGTGAAGTTTGAAAATATTCCATCTAATTGCTCCTTTTGCAGCATTTTTGGGCATAAATTCTCTAATTGTTTCAAGGTCCGTCCTGAGCTAAGAAATCATCAATTTTAGTCGCAATATCTTTCACTTTATCCTCATATTGATCCTACCAACCTTCTGGTAGAAGATTCTCCCACATCAGCTTCAGGTCCATTCCCGAAACCTGAATCCAGGTTCAGAGTTTCTCCTAGAAAGAATATCTAATGTGCTTGTTCCAGCTAGCCCCTTCCTGGTGATCATTTCATTAACTGTTGATATTACCACCGACTGCATGTGCTTAAAACAAGTTAAGTTCTTCCTACTAATGATTAAAACAAAGATTATTTAGCACAATAGGTTTTCAATTTGAGCATTTCGAATGTCCACTCTTAGATGGATAAAACATTCCACTCCCAGAAGAAGCAGGAATCAGAAAAAAATCTAGTCAATTCTCCTATTTTCACTAGACTTCAAACTATAAGACCCAAATAAAATCTTCGTATCTTTTTTATTTTGGTATTTTGCAGAAAATACCTTTAATGTACTATTATTATTATCTAGTCAATATATTTTATTTTAAAAAATAAATCATTAATTGAGGAGAAGAGGGAAAAATTAGGAGTAATGCATTAAGCAAACCAATCTTATCATTCTCCTAGTAAATATTTTATTTTAAATCCATTAATGATTTAAGAGATTCGCGTGAAATGGAAATGGAAAAAGATATGAGAAAAAAAAAAAAACTGATTAATAAAGAATAATGGATCCAAAAAATTTTGAAGGTATTAAGATTGATAAAACTCAAAGTAATGGTTGCAAACATATTCTAAAATTTATTTAATGGCCATCATTAATCATGGGTTAATCACATAACAACATATTTACCTGTGCCAGCAGATCAATTGTACGCCGAAAGAGCCGAGCCAAATCACCCTCATCCATTGCACAGTCCATCATTATTTCTCTCCAAGTCAAGCCAGAAGCCCAAGCCTCAACCATCCCAGAAAATTGGCCATCTAATCCACAAGAAATCTGTGAACGGATGACACAATTAAGAAAGTTCAAACATGGGAATAATCCTTAAATTCAATAGCACGAAACATTTTGGTATTCCTCCCAACTAACCTTCACCCCATGCTTATCCTGTATCTGCAAGAGTGAGGTTCTCTGTTCCTCCAAAATGTCGACAACTTTGATTACAATAGAAGATGGTTCATATACGTAGCTGAATACATGGCATTGAAAGTATGTTATCAGGTATATACAATTTAAAAAGAGAATCTCCGAACCAGTCTTTAGAAAATTACAAATCAGGAAACAATGATAGCAGTGAAAATTCTTTTATCAGGTTACATGGAAAATCCAGAAGTTCATTTAAAATAACTTGAAAGTCAAAGGCAAACCTGATGCGGGGCTTGGGCATGGCTGAACCGGTCATCTTCCTACGCCTGTAAGCGGGACCTGCGGCTCCCGCTCCCCTTTCCTTTTTTATTCCTATCTATTCCATCCCCTTTGCTATTTCTTACCTATTCTATCTACTAATTCCCCATGACATATATGTGATGTTTGTTTAGGTTAGAGGGAGTTTTTTCTCGTCTCTAGTTTCAGACTTTTGCCTTCGTCGGTCTCCCTTCTATTGAGGAAGGTGGAGACCCGGTCCACTTCCTATTACGGCAGATTCTTTGATAAATTAATTCTAATTTATCTGATCTTAATTCATTTTCTTATGTATTTTATTCTCTGCCATAGCTTGATGATTCCCAATTTTTTATTTAAAGCAGTCGTCTTCTATTGACAGGAAGAATTAAGGAAAGTTTAATTAATTAATTAAGCTTTACCAGATTAATCTACCGCCCCTCCTGTTGCTATAAACAAAAAAACAATGAATTTGATAGCTTGCCTTAATGGGCTTTATATAGGTCATTAAAGCATGATTTCATGGAATCACGAAATTAAGGGTTACCAAAACAAGCTGGATATTGTGAAGCTTTAAAAGTGGCTCACGATTACAGGGATGGACATCACTCTCCAAACAGCTTTCTTTCCTTGGATTATACTTTGTCGTGAGACTGAAATGAGAATCACAAGGAAGCTTTTCTTTAAAAGTTGTATTTCTTCTTCTTGGTGTGACTCTCGGTTTAGAGAGAGAGAGAAGGTGAGGAGAGAGAGAGAGAATTTTTTCTTGTAAGTCGACGTGGTCAACGGTGCAATCCTTAAAGCTAATAAAATCCTCTGCAGCTCTGTGGATGTAGGCAATTTGCCGAACCACGTAAATCTTGTGTCGCCTTTTCTGGTGTAATTTTTTCTAGATCTGTTTTTCGCTTTATTGTCGTTATTTTTTCACATAATTGGTATCAGAGCCCCGCTTCAGATCTGAGGAAGAACGATGGTCGAAGACGAAGTGAAGGTTTCAGGGATCGAGAAATTCGACGGCACGGTTTTTGGATACTGGAGGATGCAGATAGAGGACTACCTCTATGGGAAGAAACTTCATCTTCCATCACTGGGAAAGCGACCGGAGAAGATGGAAGAGACTGATTGGAATCTGTTGGATCGACAGTTCTGGGGGTTATTCGATTAACCCTATCGAGGTCCGTTGCTCACAATGTCATAAAGGAGAGGACAACGACAGATCTTATGACGGCTTTATCAAGTATGTATGAAAAGCCATCGGTAAATAAAAAGGTGCACTTGATGAAAAAGTTATTCAACCTGAAGATGGCGGAAGGTGTGTCGGTTGTTCAACATTTGAATGATTTCAAAACTATTACAAATCAATTATCGTTCGTTGAAATTGATTTTGACGATGAGATACATGCGCTGATATTGTTGGCTTCATTACCAAATAGCTGGGAAGTCATGAGGATGGCAGTTGACAACTCTGTAAGTAAAATCAAACTGAAATATGATGATATTCGTTACTTGATTATTGCTGAAGAGGTGCGCACGAAAGATTCTGACGAGATCTCAGGTTCGAGTTCAGCACTGAATGTTGATTCCAGAGGGAGATCACAAGACAGGAACTCAAACAGAGGAAGGTCGAAATCAAAACATAGAAGCAAGAGCAAGTCAAAGCCTGGTAAGCAAACAACCTGCTGAATTTGTGGCAAAACTGGCCACATAAAGAAGAACTGTAAAAATCCTAAGAAGACGGAGAACGTCAGTGCTAACGCTGTAACTGAAGAAGTGCAGGATGTACTATTGCTTGCAGTTCATAACTTTGTTGACGACTGGATACTGGACTCGGGGGCTTCTTTTCACACATCTTCTCACCGGGAATTAATGAGAAACTATGTTTCAGGTGACTTTGAGAAAGTGTACATGGCTGATGGAGCAGCTTTGAACGTGGTGGGGATGAGAGATGTTGAAATTGCACTCCCTAACAGAAACAAATGGATCATACAAAAGGTTAGACACATTCCTGAACTGAAAAAGAACCTCATATTTGTTAGGCAGCTTGATGAGGGAGGTCATTCAGTAGTGTTCTCTGATAACACCTGGAAGGTTACTAAAGGAGCACTGGTACTGACTCGAGGTAAGAAGACTAATACGCTATATATGACAACTGGTCTAATTAACAATGTTGATACCACAATTGCCGAGAGCACAGCAGACATGTGGCATTGCAGACTTGGACACATGAGTCAGAGAGGTATGAAAGAGCTTTAGTCCAGAGGCAAGCTATCAGAACTGAAGTCCGTTGATTTCGGCATGTGTGAAAGTAGCATCATGGAGAAGCAGAATAAGGTCAGTTTCCTGAAAGGTGGCAGGGTGCCAAAGGCAGGAAAACTAGAACTGGTACACACCGATGTGTGGGGGTCTTCCCCTGTGGCATCTCTTGGAGGCTCTCGCTATTACGTCACATTCATAGATGACCACAGCAGAAAGGTATGGGTTTACTTTCTGAAACATAAATCTGATGTATTTTCTGTGTTCAAAACTTGGAAGGACATGGTTGAAATGAAGACAGATCTAAAACTGAAATGTTTAAGATCTGACAATGATTGTGAGTACATTGATGGTGGATTCAAGGAGTACTGTGCAGCTCAAGGTATCAAAATGGAGAAGACCATTCCGGGAACACCACAACAAAATGGAGTTGCAGAACGCATGAACAGGACCATCAATGAGCGTGCTAGGAGCATGAGTTGCACGCAAGACTACCACCAACCTTCTGGGCAGATGCGGTCAGCACTACAGTTTACCTAATCAACAGAGTGTCATCTGTCCCATTAGACTGTAAATTACCTGAGGAGGTCTGGAGCGGTAAAGAGGTCAAATTTTCTCATCTTAAAACTTTTAATTGTCTTTCTTATATGCTAATCAATCCTGATATACGTAGAAAGCTTGATGTTAACTCAAAAAAATGTTATTTCATTGGTTATAGAGACGAAACATTTGGTTATCGTTTCTGGGATGATCAGGATCGAAAGATTATTAGAAGCAGAAATGTGATTTTCAATGAGAAGATGTACAAGGACAAGGCCAATACAAATTTTGGAGTAGCTCCCCAGGAGTCAGAGTTCGTGGAGTTCGACAATCTACCAGAGGACACAGAGCAGGACGAAGATGGGAATGAAGAGGAGAATGGGTCTGGGGCACCCATTCCTATTATTCCGCAGAGAGGTCCAGAGTCATCACTACTCCAGTCGTCGTTCGGAGGTCAATCAGAAGCAGGCATTCGCCGCAGCGTTACTCACCAACTTTAAATTACATATTGCTGACAGATAATGAAGAACCACAAAGCTATGAAGAAACCTTAGCAGATGAAAATTCTAGCAAGTGGGAGCTGGCCATGAAGGAGAAGATGGATTCCCTGCTGAGAAATCAGACATGAGATCTAACAGAACTTCCCCCAGGGAAGAAGACATTGCACAACAAGTAGGTGTACCGGGTAAAGACTGAGCCTGATGGCAGTAAAAGGTACAAGGCCAGACTTGTTGTAAAAGGCTTTTTCAACAGAAGCAAGACATTGATTACTCTGAGATCTTTTCTCCTGTGGTAAAACTCACAACCATCAGGATGGTCCTGGCTATGGTTGCTACCGAAGATCTATTCCTGGAGCAATTAGATGTGAAGACAGTTTTTCTTCATGGAGACCTTGAAGAAGACATCTATATGCATCATTCATTGGATGCACTGCACTTTTCCTCAAACGTGATATCATCCACCTCTGTAACTCAAAACCCGTGTCTTCAAGCTAGAATACCAACTGAAGTCGAACACAACTTCAGTTTCTCAAGTGTGACACCTTTGGTCAACATATCAGCAGGATTCTTGCTTCCACAAATTTTCTCAAGTAGTAACTGTCCATCATCTAACAATGATCGAATAAAGTGATACCTGATCTGAATGTGCTTGGTCCTGGATTGAAATGCTGGATTTCTAGCTAGGAATATAGCGCTCTGGCTATCACTGTAGAGAGTGTCTTTTTGAACCTCCTTACCCAATTCCGCCAAGAAACTCTGCAGCCATATCATCTCTTTAGCAGCCTCTGACACTGCAACATACTCAGTCTCTGTAGTGGACAAAGAAACTGTCTTCTATAGATTAGAGCCGCATGACACTGCAGTACCGCCAAGAGTATAAACATAACCTGTAGTACTCTTCCTACTGTCAATGTCTCTAGCTAAATCTGCATCAACATAACTCTGTACCTCTAGGCTCTTTCCTGAGAAACACAAACAGGTTTATGAAGAGCCTTTTAGATATCTCAAAATCTACTTCACAGATTTCTATAGTTATGGAGTCACTTTAGAGGACTTTATGAGGTAAACTAGGTACAAAGCTCCAATTCAGCTCAACAACAAAACAATGAACAACTATAGGTGATGAATCAGAGTTTGATAACTCACCTTAAATGTTTTCTGTGAAAAAGCATCAAGCATTGGAATCTAATCCTCCACTAAGTTGAGTTTGCATATAATTGCTCCACCAATCCATCTACGAGATGCAATCCCCTTGAGATGGTTTATCCGGAGAATCCCCCTGACTCCACTAGAGTTGATCCCTATATGTTTTTCTATTGAGCTTATTGTTAATGCAGAAACTAGAACGAAAGTGATTCTGGCCTTACATGAATGAATAAGAGGGGAAATTATCACAATATTAAAAATCATAAGCAGACAAACAAAGTCCAAGAAAGAACTAATTAAAAAAAAGTTACTTGGTATGGATCAGGTTGAAGAAGGAAAGTTTTTATGAATGCTCTTTTAAGAAGCTTAAGCCTAGAGAGAATAACCCATTCAAAATCACTAAGAAAATTAATGATAATGCTTATATGATCGATCTACTAGAAGATTATAATATTTATGTTACATTTAACATCGCACACGTTTCATTGTACTACAAGGATCTGAATGCTTCTCTCCTACCCGGAGAGAGCGGTCCCCATGATCCTGCTTATGAAGGATTGAGACAAAATCCTGTCCCGTAAAGACCCAGTGGTGGGATTTTCCGGCCTATTTGCTTTATGTAGCCCTTAGGACAACAAACCCCAACCCCCCCTCCCCCCTCCCCAAACAACCACGCACACCAAAACCCATTGTTTTAATATTTGAAATATAATTTGGGGTATTGTATTTAGTAATTATTTATATGTTTGTCATGAGTGGGGACTTCTGCTTTTGTTTTTATGTATTAGAGATTATTCACTCTAGTTTTCTCTTGCCAAAGTGTTGTATCCTTCATCTTTCTCTGGTGGTGTGCCTCCAAGTTAACGGGATCTAGTGGTGATCTCTCTAAGACATCCGAACAACTCTCTATACGTTTGCAGCCATTGCCTACCTGTAGTTTTCTGTATCCAACCTATTATCCAGCCACCGCTTGCAGTCATTTTCAGTCGTCACTGCCATTTTATCTTCCATTGCTCCTCCTATCAAAATCCAACCTATCCTGTGATCCTTTCACACCGTCCAGAAACTGTAGATCAATGTCATTTCAACAGGTTAACAGACCTATCTACATGATTGGATGATGTATTCTTTGATTCAAAGAAGGCCTAGTGACATCAAAATCCATCTCTCCTAAAATGCTTTTTCATATATCTTCAACACAAACAAATATATTGCATATAAAGAGGCAAAAAGTGGTAAAGTATTATGTAAACAAAAAGACAATAAAAAAAAAAGAAAATGCCATACCAGTTACTTTTCCAAGGTCGAATTTTTATCCCTTCAGAGACTAAACTTCCAAGAATTGCAGCAAGTTGAGCAGGTTTTAGATCTAACAAAACTTTATTTCTAAGAACCATAGCAAGCCAAAGTTCATTTTCTCCTCGAATTGCAGACGCCGTTTCTCCCAAAGGATACATAACATGGGTATTGACATCTAATGCTCTGGTTTCCTGTATAACTTTGCTGATCTGAACATAGTTAATATCAACTCAAAAGTTCAGATGATTAAAATCCCAGCTTGCATTCTTTTGATAATAATAAACTCATTCAGATAGTGTCAACTGAATTCTGAAAGTAAAACAAAACATGTAAATGATACTTGTAAGATGGAATAAGCAAGAAGAGGAAACTTAGAAAAAATGGATGACGAAGAACTAACAAAATCAGTATCAAATAATTAATATAAGTTCAGTGATGATAACAGATATGTGTATAGACCCACTGACCCCAATTCGTTGAGATTAAATACACGCATACAACCTTTGAATATGAGCCTCAAACAAGTCTGTGTAAGTGTTTCGAACTGAAAGCAAATAAAATCCTGTTATATATTTGTATCTTAAATTTATTATAAGTGAATAGTTTTTTCTTCTTAGTTTTATGAAGATTATCATAAAATAAGCCCTAAGGGTGGTTCAGAGTTTAGATGTATGACCAATACTACAAATAAAACTTACTTTTTTCGTTGTAAAAGGAGTTTTTCTGCTTTGAGGATTTAACAGTTCTGATGCTTTGAGAATTTAGCATCTATAGCCTGAGAATTTGTTATTTAAATATGTTTTCTTTTATTTCATTCCATTTCCTATCAATTATTTGATGATAGAACCATGCTGTTTCCTCTTGATTATATGATGTAGAGCTTCTGTTTCCTCTTGATTATATGATGCAGAGCAATGATGCCCTACATCAAATTAGTGATAAGGTAATGAATGATGTCAAACTAATGGAGGTAAACTTAATTAGAAGAGTTATGGAAACTTAGAAAAAAATGAAAAAGACGAGATGAAGGAAACTCCGTGTGCATAACTTGATCTGTATGAGCAACAGATGAAGAACCATTCCGTTTCCTCTTGATTATATGATGTAGAGAAATGATGCTCAACATCAAATTAGTGATAAGGTGATGAATGATGTCAAACTGATGGAGGTAAACTTAATTAGAAAAGTTATGGAAACTTTGAAAAAAATGAAAAAGACAAGATGAAGGAAACTCCATGTGCATAGCTTGATCTGTATGTGCAACTTGGATCAAAAGAAAAAGAAACAAACCAATAAAGCCTCATCATAAATTAATCAACAACTTATCATATCTAGAAGTCCTATTTATAATGGAAAACAGCCTCTAAGGAATGAGATTATCAATATTATTGTTACCTGAAATGAGGATAAGATTTTCTTTTCTTTATGCATAAAATGAAAATAAAGGTTACATAATTTGGTTAAAAGTAAAAATAGGTTCAAAAAAAGAAACAAGAGTCCACTTCAGCTACATTAGAGCTTAATTTGACTCCTTTGTAGCTGGCCTTTGAGAATTTAATCATGCTTGGGCAAAATTGGTTAAACAATCTCAAATGTAACGCATCAATTCACCTGGCCTACAAAGAAACTCTTCTCCAAAGATTTTGTAGGAGCCTTCAATGTGGAGGTGGTGGTGCGACAAAATTTTCTAATGGAAGAGGAAAACATGCATCATTGGGGGCAATAGTAGTGACAAATCCAATTAGCACATATAGATTTGAAGGCTTAGGTGGTTGGTGCCTCCAAACATCACATAACTTCGACATCTTGATAATGTGGACCAACAGTTGATCAGATGATGATAGTGGTAGTAAAAGCACAAACTCAAACTTCAATAGGTGACATTGAAACAAGTTATAATCATTTGAACTAGCATATGCCATAAAAGCAATGGCAAGTGAACTAGAGCAAAAATCACTAATAAGTTGGAGAAGATAAATTGTAAGATTTAGTAAATGTAAATATAACCCAATGTTGTAGTCAACATAATTTGCAAGAAACACAAACTCATGTTCAACTAAATTGTAAAGCTCTGAAACTTCATTAGACGCAAACGTTGTCTTAATCTCTAATAATATCTCAATCGCAATCCTGGCACAGTAGTAAAGCCAAATAGTGTTAACTTCTAATTACCCTCAAGGCCCAGGTCATCATCAAAAATAGATAGCCATGTTATCATAAACATCTTTATAAAAAAATCATCATAAAAGGAAGGAACATGAATTTTCTTCTCATGCTAGTAACTTAAAAAGGATTCTAAGCTTTGTGAGGTAAAATAAACATGTTGAACTTATGCAATTGATTGCATGGAACAGAAGACAAAAGTCACTTGGAAGATGCATATCTAAAGAAATGATTAAAAAAATAAAAATTGTAAGATAAATTCTAAAACCAATGATAATAAAGAAAGGATGGATCATCATAATCATATTATAAGAGCATCATTTATGTGTTCCATCGAGACAACTATCTGTGTATTCCCAGTCAAAATCATATTGGTATGACCAATAAATCCTAGTATGAAACTGAAAATTGTGGTCATCATCATATATATGAAAAGATATGAAGGCATGAGACACATTCACAGTAACAAAATTTAAAATGAATATGAGAGCAACAAAGATGGCATTCATGATACGCTGTTGTCCTTTGTTTATGATAATATGACGTATTGAAAATTAAGTGGAGAGAAGATAATCATAAAAATCATTATTAGAGTTTCAGTTGACAAATACCAACAGGGCACTTAATCTTTTGTTCATCTGTTAACAAGTAGTCTCTGGTACTCAGATAGAAGTTTTGAGGCAGGGCAAGTGTTGCCTTTTTTCTTAGAAGCTTAGAATAAAGCTTCGAAGACGGCAACTGTGGCGAGCATTATTGACAAACAAACAATGAAGTGGCCATCATTGAAGCTTTGTAAGAGGCTTTAAAAGAACAGAAACATGGCCTTCAAGCCAGACAATAGCCTCCTCTATTGAGAGCAGTAGATGACTGCTGTATGCAGAGACAAGGATCTCGGTTAACAATGATGGAGCCCCTAGGGTGAAGCCAACAGGATAAGTTTGACCTCGGTGTCTAGAGAGAGCAGTAGTCCAAACTTAAAGTTCAGAGAAAAGAAAAATAGAAAGCTGTGGAGGAGATCGGCGATAGTGGTAAGTCAATGAATGGAATAGAGAGAAGTTAACAACAATGCTGTGGAATTTACAATAGAGGTTGTGATATGAACATGAAGGCATTAAGAAGTACTGCAATTCGAACCAAGCAGCATAGTAAGAGTGGGATGTGAGTCAGCAACTAGTATAAGAAATTGACGGAGTCACAACTGATACGGCAAGCATACATAGGTACTGTTTGAAGGAGTCCAACGAAATTCATGATATTATGGTTTGGTGAGTGTTGAAAAATTAAGAGAAATTGCTGAACATTATGATCTCATATATGTTTCTTTCAGAACGACTGTGGGTATTGACAGTAAATTAAAAGTAATAAGTAGATTTAAGCATGATGAATGAGTTCATTAGATACATCATAAGTAGCTAATATTTCATTAAATCACAAATAACTCATATTAATTAAATTGATGAATTATATGAAAGATGGGGTGAAAAAGATATTAAAATGAGTGGTGTGGCTCATTTCTATTGATAAATCCAGATGATGGATAAGCATAGTTAGCTAAGTGAGATATCGGAGTTAACCCGAAAGACAATCAAATGCGGATATTACTGCTGAAAATTCGAAGGAGTAACAACAAATGTTTGCAGAATTGAAAGAAAACAAAACAAAACTCAAACTAGTCTCCAAGGAGAGGAACCCCGGCTGGACAGCAGGTGAAGGGGTGGTTTGAGAGGGAGTGGCGATAGATAGGGGTGAGGGCAACAGGCCAGGTTGGGAGGAGGGTGGCTGCAGTGGGTGGGAACGGTTTGGAAGGGAGGTGGTGGTAGCAAGGGATGCAGGGATGCCTAGCGGCGGTAGAGGGGCCGCCAGAGGGTTTGTGGCAGTAGGGAGAGGGGCAACAGGGTCCTGAAGGCCAACTACAAGGTTGTTGGCAGACCTCGACAGCAGAAATCGAGATGGGGGAAGGTGCAAGAGAAAGGCAGCGAGCTGGAGGGAAGATACGAAGAGGGATCAATGAGATAACTACCACCTTAGAGTAGGATACAGTCGATGAACAACCTATCTTCTTATAAAGCCCTAGCAAGGGAGAAAAGTCTGATGACTCGGAATTTGAAATCAGAAAGAGCAAAACTAAACTCTAAACAATAAGTAAAATATATTTATAATAGGAGAAATAGGGGGAGGAGGGAAGGGGCGGCCTTTCGAGTCCATTAGAGCGGCGGCAGATCCAGCTTCCTTGCTAAATCGACAAAACCATGTTGAACCAGTTGGTTGAGCCAGCCCCAACTCTGCGTCAGTCTACGGAGGTTCAGAGAGCTTTTAATTTATTCGCCGAAGCTTCTACGTCATCATAGTATGCTATAAAGTCCGCGGCATTGAACATGGCAAAAACAATGTAGTCTCCTGGTAAGTTGATCTTGTAAGTGTTATCATTCAGCTTCCAGAGTATTATGAAATGCCCATCTGCTCGGGGCTTGAGTTTTTTAAATGCTCCCACATGAATTTTTCTTACTTCAACCGAATCCACACTACATCTCGTTCTTGAAAAGTCATCTTCTTTTTGGACTTATTTGTTTGTGCTTGGTACTTGCGGTTCTGTTTAACGATTTCATTCTCAACATCCTCATGGAACTTCTAAATCTCGCGCGCCCATTCCTCAGCATCCTGGCTAATCTCTAATGTTCGCGAGAGGGGTACCAATTCAAGTCGAGTGAGCGGTTGCACCCATACATAATCTCAAATAGGGTGTGTCCCGTAGTTTGAATCACGAATCTGTGTAAGCAAACATACACTGAGCTAGAATCAAATCCCACTGCTTACTATTCTTCCCAACAAATTATCTCAGCAAATTTCCAAGGATCATGTTCACTACCTCCATCCGACAGCCTGTTTGTATGAGCTGCATAACTGAATTGAAACTTAGTGCCTAATTTTCCTCACAGAATTATCCAGAAGTAACTTAAAAACTTGGCATCCTTTTCTAAAGTGATGTTCTCAGATATCTCGTGCAGTCTCACAATCTCCTTAAAATACAAGTTGGCGACATGCGATGCATACAGTATCCGGTGAATGGGTATGAAATGCGTCAACTTCGAGAATCAATCCACAATGACCATGACTAAATCCTTGTTCGTGTTCTCAGAAGTCACACCACCATGCTAACATCCACTCGTTGTGCCTCTGGTGTTGGTAAATGGGGTTTATAGCTCTGCATTCTACCCCCTAGTTTTTGCCACGTGACAAATCTAGCATTGTCTGACATGTCGCCCCACATCTCTCACTAGTTGGTGCTAAAAGAAATGAACTCTCACGAGTGCAAGATTTATACCTGCCAAAAAGTCATCTGAGTCCTCCACAGTGGCTTTTCTGAACAATAGACTCCTTCAACAAACATCTAAGAATGCCCAATTTACTATGCTAGAACAAATAACCATCAAACCTGTAGTACTGCTCGGTGGGCTTCTCCTGACACAGCTCTCAGACTTTTTGGAAATCCTTGTCTGTCTCATATAGCTCATTCATTACCTCAAAGCCTGAGTTTGCATGCTATGAATGGTGATCAGCAATGATGGCGCTGATCAGCAACTGATGACGGTTCAGTACATCTACTACGAGGTTCTGACTCTCTGCCTTGTGTTTAAGAACGAACTGGAATGATGTTAAGAACTCCACCCAAGTTGTGTGTCAGCCATTAAGTTTGCTTTGGTTATTTAAAAATTTCAAAGCTTCGTGGTCCGTGAATAATGTAAACTTGCTCACAAGTAGAAAATGGCTCCAGTGCTCAAGAAATCTCAAAATAGCATAAAATGTTGTCTTATGTCGAGTATTTCCTCCTAGAATCATTCAGCTTCTCACTGAAAAAGGAGATGGGGTGACCTCCCTGACTTAGCATTGCTCCCATCCCAAGGCCGGATGCATCACACTCTACCTCAAATAGCTGGTTGAAATCTGATAATGTCAAGGTTGATGTCCAGGTCACCGTCCCCTAGAGTGCAGCGAAACTATTCTGAGATGTATTTGTCCACTGAAAGTTCTCTCCTTTCAAAAGACGGTGATGGTACTAAAGCTCCTGATGAATCTCGTCTGTAAAATGACGCTAGTCTCAGAAACTGTCTCAGCTCAGCAAAATACTGCGGTGCGGACCGGCTCACAATGGCCTCTATCTTTGTAGGGTCTATCTGAATGTCTGCACTAAACATGATATAACTCAAAAAACATACATAGGCCATCATAAAGTGGCACTTCATTGGATGGGTATATAGCTTCCCTGCTCGCAACACCTCGAATATTGTTCTTAGGTGGTGTACTTAAGTGCACTTCCTCGGATCGGTTGTATACCAAAATGTTATCAGAATATGCCACCACTAATGTCTCAATGTGTATCTGATTCATCAACTTCATAAAAGCGTTGGGCGAGTTTGAAAATCCCAATGATGTAATTGCCCACTCGTATAAGTGCCCTAATCCGAATCTAGTGATACCAGCTGCATAAGTTGAACTTGTAAAAAATTGTGGCTCCGTGCAACTGATCCAAGAGGTCGTCCAGGCACTGTATGGGAAACCATTGTTTGATGGTAATCATGTTGATGGTCCTACTATCAATGCACATCTGTCATGAACCGTCCTTCTTGGATACCATCAAGGCAGGGACAACACACAGACTAGTACTTTCTCTTAACCAAATCTCTTGCAACGAGATCTTGTACTACCTGTCGCTGCAACTCGTACTCTACAGATCTCATTATGTAAGTAGGCCGATTTGGAAACACTGATCCAGGTATGAGATCTATTGCATGTTGAATCTCTCAGTGGTGGTAACCTCTTTGGAAGATTGTCGGTCATCACATCTTGGAAGTCCTGTAGTAATGGTTGTAGCGGTGCTGGTATCTTACTCTCCTCAGTTCCCTCTAGTAGGACTAATGTCAGTGCCACTGAAGCATCTCGAACTAACAGCATGAAGGTGGCCTTCAAGACTAACGCCTCTGTTGTGTCTACACCTCTCGTATGTTTAACAAGTAACAACACGATGTGTTTCTCATACTTTTTAAAAGAGAGTATTTTTGAAGCCGGCACGCTGAACCTTGCAGTCGAACTGCAAAGGCCTTTGCAACAGATATGGCACACATCCATCGGAACCACGTCGCACCACAATTGCTCATGTAACTAATTCCCATTTGAAAATTCACAAGTACCGCTGATCCATGTATATCTCATTTACCTTTTCAACCAAATAAGGGAATAAAACTGAGAAATTTTTCTATGTGGCCAATTCCAATTTTTTTGTCATTAATATGGACACATTTTCACAATTCTCATCGTCGATAATCAAACTGCAAACCTTGCCCTCCATCGTACCCTTGGTGCGAAAGAAATTATGCCTCAGCCATGAACAATCTCTTTCCGGCTCTGACTGCAGAACTCTCTGTATGACTAACATCTCTTCCTCGCCACCTTGGACCTGAAGTTATTCCTCTGGACTATCCTCTGATTCCCCATCCTCCACCTCCTCAACAACACCCTGATCTACAATTGGCTTATGGGATAGCTAGAGCCTATGTGTCTGTAGTCGTGGCATCTGAAGCACCTCCTAACAGGCACTGTACTAAACGAGCTACCCATTTTCGGCTTCTTTCCAATTGAATCTATCTTGTCACTCCCATTTCCTATCTTGCAAACTCCACCAGAGGCACCCTTGTCGATCGTTGTGGCTGTAGGTGATTGCCTGACTCAGGATTGTTGTCTGAATGAGGATTGTTGACTGCTTTATTTATGTTATTTTTCCACCATCAAAGCTAAGGTTTGGACATCCCCAACGACCAATATAGCCGTAACTGCACAACATTGCTAAAAATAGGCTTCAAGCGCCCCAGTTACCGGCTATGGTGTGTTCCTCTGGCAAAACCAAATCACACTTCATTTGCAAATGTTTGAATTGTATTGTGAACTCCTCGACTGAAAGATCTCTCTACGCAGGTGGTGGACTCTCAGAAACATGTCTTGGCTACAATAGTTTTTGTGTCACTATCCTCATCTTTTCCCATATAGTAATCTTATCATTTCATTCTTTCTTCCTCTGCCTCTGCAAGTTCTCCCACCACAAGGAGGCGCTCTTCTTCAAATCAATGGCTACTAATTTTACTCATTTATCTTCTAGCACTAATAATCAAAGATTAGCTCCACAGATTGCCACCAGTCGATAAAGTCATCTAGATCCATACCTCCATCAAACTCTAGCAGATTGATGATGTCAAAGTCCTTGTGTCGACCTCCTCTGATACTGAATTCAAAATCAGCAGAGTCGGTATTCCTCGTCACTGATGTCTTTCTTGTAGAACGGATTCAGATCCTCGTCCATTTCTCTTCATCAACTCTACAGATCAAAGTCGAGGGTATTCTCCTCCCGAGTTCCATCATAAATTTCTGCAAGCTTCTATTGGAACCGACGGATCTCCCGTTGTATTGTATCTCAGGTAAGTTCCGACATGTATCTCCAGAACACCACCTGCCCTCGGTTATAGCCCTGGCAAGATAGAAACACTTGAAGACTGGGAATCTAAAATCAGAAAGAGCAAAGCTAAACTCTAAACAACAAGTAACATATATTTATACTAGGATAGAGGGGGAGGGGGAGGGGGAGGGGGAGAAGGCAGTTCCCGCCCATTAGAGCGTGGGTCAATCCAACCTCCCTGCTAGACTGGCACAACCATGCTAAATCGGTCAGTTCGACCAGCCCCAGCTCTGCTTCAATGTGGTGCTTCATTTCAGATACCAGTGGGAGAGAAAACAAAGAGCTGAAAAGAGAAAGGAAATGAAGAGTCGAACAAAGGGGGTAGAAAGCAAGGGGGTCATAATTCAAAAAGGTGAATTTGCTTTATAAATCGTCGCAGTCGACTTACCTAAAGCATCCAGCAGCTTTTAGTGTGAAGACGAACGACTCTCTGGCAAGTGCCCTGACTGATCGAGAGAAGATGAGGAGAAGAGGCTCGTGACGTCATTGAGCTTCAAGTGCTTTGGTGCGAAAGAAACAGTAAGGAGTGAAGCTGAGCATCACACGAGGAGAAGGCAGAATCACGTGCAGAGGGAACAAGTTTTTCTATGCGTGTATTAGGGCTCGACCGAGGAAAGGTAATATTTAATAAAGTTTATTTAATTGGTTTAATTATACACACACACACACACACACACATATATATATATATATATATATATATATATATATATATATAATTGAAAAGATACAGATAAGTTGTATGACTAGGCCCAAAAAAGGCACTCAACCCACACGGTACAACAAACACAAAATCTCAAAAAAGAAAGGTATATGTAAGCTCAAAAAACCAAAAACCGCCAAAACGCAGATTAGGGGCAACCAAATTTAGTCATGCCTGTCTCTAGTTCTAAGAAAGGAGTCAGATAACAAATTGATGAGATGTGTGTCATTACCCGAAGTAACGGATGTGTCATTCATTAAGTTCCCGAGATCGAGAAGGCCTTCATTCTTCTTCTTCCACCTGGATGTATAAACCTGTCATTCCTCATCCGAAGTCTGCTCATCTGATCAGCGTGTTGGTCAACAGAGTGTCAGGCATCTATAAGCTGAAGAACTCCTTGCGTCTGACTAACAGTAACAACTTATCTGATGAGATAGTAGAAACGCAGTAGAAAGATTGCCAACAATGATAGGTTCTAGTGTGCGTGAAGTTTTAATTGTCTCCTCTGCATCTGAGGCTTCCTGAATATGAGGAGCTCCAAGGCTATCTTGATTATCGATCCGAACATCGTCCCTTGTGGGTAATGATCCTTCAGTATTGATTTCAAAAAGGTTTGAAGCTGTTGATTGCACATCAAAACCATCCGGCAGCACATCAATCACAGTAACAGAAACAGTATTATCAGGAGGGGGGTCTCCAGGGGCATTAAATCAAACACCAACTCCTGGCTTGTGGTAAATCCCTCCACATATGGAGCAGATGTGTCCAAAGCAGTGGGGTTATATACATCCTTATTCATTTGAGCTTTAGGTTTCAAGTTAGGGTGAAGCCTGTGACATTTGTTGAGGGAACGCCCAAACATCTTATAATGGGTACAATAAAATGGTTTATGTTCCATGACAATATATTGTTAATATCCATTATGTGTTGTGTCAAGCCAGACTTCTGTAATATCAGGTAAAGTAATATCTATTTACACAAATATTATTGCAACAGAAAGTCTGATTAGATTGAAGGTGGGTAGATATAGCTTCAAAGGATTTCCAAGTATAGCCCCAATAGAGTAGAAAACTTGATGATTAAATAGATGCAGCTTAAGACCAAATAAACTAAACCATACCGGTATAGTAGGAGGTTCATGGTTTGGGTCAAAATCAGGAGACCACTTAAGCAACTTCATCGACTTTCTTGCGATATTAAGATATTTTTTAGAGAAAATTTGAGCGTACACTTCAGCCGTGATTAACTGAATCAACACATGCCTCCCATCAAGAAGTTTCACTTTCTACTTTCCTACTAGTTTAAAATCTTCAAAATTCTTTCNTGATGAGCTCCTTGCGTCTGACTAATAGTAACAACTTGTCTGATGAGATAGTAGAAACGCAGTAGAAAGATTGTCAACAATGATAGGTTCTAGTGTGTGTAAAGTTTGAATTGTCTCCTCTGCATCTGATGCTTCCTGAATATGAGGAGCTCCAAGGCTATCTTGATTATCGGTCCGAACATTGTCCCTTGTGGGTAATGATCCTTCAATATTGATTTCAAAAAGGTTTGAGGCTGTAGATTGC
Source organism: Phalaenopsis aphrodite (assembly GCA_003013225.1). NCBI lineage: Eukaryota > Viridiplantae > Streptophyta > Magnoliopsida > Asparagales > Orchidaceae > Phalaenopsis > Phalaenopsis aphrodite. Next base: position 25,352 of record NEWO01000902.1, read on the forward strand.
ACATGAAAACCATCCGACAGCACATCAATCGCACTAACAGAAACAGTATTATCAGGAGGGGGGTCTCCAGAGGCAACTAAATCAAACACCAACTCCTGACTTGTGGTAAATCCCTCCACAGGTGGAGCAGATGTCTCCAAAGCAGTGGGGTTATACACATCCTTATTCATTTGAGCTTTAGGTTTCAAGTTAAGGAGAAGTCTGTGACATTTGTCAAGGGAACGCCCAAACATCTTACAATGGGTACAATAAAATGGTTTATGTTCCATGACAATTTGTTGTTAATATCCATTATGTGTAGTGTCAAGCCAGACTTCTGTAATATCAGGTAAAGTAATATTTATTTATACAAGTATTCTGGCAACAGAAAGTCTGATTAGATTGAAGGTGGGTAGATATAGCTTCATAGAATCTCCAAGTATGACCCCAATAGAGTAGAGAACCTGATGAATAAACGGATGCAGCTTGAGACCAAGTAAACTAAACAATACCGGTATAGTAGAAGGTTCATGGTTTGGGTCAAAATTAGGAGACCACTTGAGCAACTTCATCAACTTTCCTGCAATATTAAGATATTTTTTAGAGAAAATTTGAGCGTACACTTCAGCCGTGGTTAACTGAATCAACACATGTCTCCCATCAAGAAGTTTCACTTTCTACTTTCCTACTAGTTTAAAATCTTCAAAATTCTTTCTGATAACTTCCATAGGGGGTGCCCCCACTAAAATTCTTTCTACTTTCCTACTAGCTGCCCTAAACAGACTCTTTTGAAGCTCCGCCAACCCCAAGAGACTGAGGCGAGGCTTGGCGGCAGAACCGACCCCAACCGGTTCAGCAGGAGGCTGGACCGACACCCTCTCCCTCATTTTATTGTGTGGGAATTATTCCTCCCTCCTTGTTTTCATTTCTCTCCTATCCATCATCTATTTATATGTTATTTCTCTACTTTTTGAGATAGTTTTTTTGTGAGAATTCTGTTTGGACAGTCGTCGGCGTTTCCTTTCCCCTCTTCAAGACTGTATCCGAAAACAAGTGGTGCTCCGGCTTGTATCTCGCTTTGAGGTGGTGATTATCCTCGACTTACACCTCCCCACCGTACTTGCAGCGGACCACGGGAAAACTACAGCCCAGCAGAATTCTGATAGACCCAGCCATTGACTCCACCCAACACTCCAGTGTCGCCAACTACAGTTGCCTTCCTAATCTTCCCCTCCTTTGTTGTATCGTAATCCATCTCTTTTCCACAACCCTCTATCGTAATCCCTCCTCCCTAAACCGCCCTTCTTGTAACCCTCCACTACACATTCACGATCCCCCCTCCACTACTCATCCATCCTCGTAACCCCTCTCCCCCTACACAGTCATCCCGTAACTGTTCACTACACAACCTGTAATCCCCTCTCCATTACCCAGCCATCCCCGTAACCCCTCTACCCCTACACAGCTAATCCTAAACCCCCTCGCAACCATATCACCACTAATGTCAGCCCTTATACTTGTTGGAATTCCCAAACCCGCAAACCCCAATCCTTCTTGCTGCTATACAATAGCATATCGACCACCCTTCCACCTATCTGCCCCATCTCCCCAGTCACCAGCCTATCATACCTTCCCCTACAGCCTTTCATAACTCCCCCAAGTCCCTCAACCACTCTAATCCACGCTCTAGTTGTGTCTGTGTCATCGTTTTTGGTTGTCATATTTGTAATTCCTCTTTCAGTGTGTGAGTTGTCATTATTAATTAATTTTATTAATAAATAATGCTTTCCTTATTATCATTTTAGTAAATTCTGGTATCAGCTTTATCTTCATTGATATATATATATATATATATATATATATATATATTGTGTGGGCCCGATGGCGAAACCCAGTGTCAACCTCCGGCTTCACTCCATTTTCATGCGTGGCTACTGTTTCGTCGGCTTCGGATACAATCTCGATCGATGTTTTACCGAACCTTCTTCGTTCTCAGTCGTCGTCTCTGGACAGCTATGCCAGCACTGCATCGTCGCTGCTTTGCTTCCTCGTCGCACGTCGTTGTTTCCGTCGCTGCCTTCTTCGCCCTCGTCGCACGTCGCTGTTTTGCTGTTTCGCACGCCGCTTGTCGTCTGCGTCGGGTGCATTCGTCTTCCGTCGTAGACTGCGTCCCGCTGCTCAGCGAAAGTGCGCACGCAATGAAGCACCGGCCAAGGTGATGGCCTCATGGGTTCTTTCCTACGCCGCCACCCTCGTCAGTGATAACCCCACTCCCGTCCCTCTTTTGAATATATTTCCGCAAAGTTACCATGATAATTTTGCTCTTGGCGTTGAAACTGAATTTCTCAAAAAAGCATCCCGTAAAAATGACAAACCTGCAATCTTTCTCACAGAGGTCGAGATCTCCAACCTAGCTGCGTCTTGCCAACTATTCTTAGTATGTAAGTTTTTTTATGGAAACCCTAAACTTGAGCTAATTCAAAAAGATTTTAAGCAAATGAAGCTGAAAGGGGGTTGGAAGATTGGTAAATTGGATGGTTGGCACATTCTCATTCAATTATCAAATGATGCAGACTACGCTCATTTGTTTGTGAGAAGACTCCTTCGAATAGACAACAAGTTGATGAAGGTTTTAAAATGGACGATGGATTTTGACTCTCGTACTGAACCTCTTACCATTCTTATTTAACTGTGCTTCCCAGGTTTGAAGGTCCACCTTTACGATCAAGAGCTCCTCTTTGCTTTAACGATGATATACGGTAAACCTCTCAAAACTAATATGCCTACAGAGAATCTGACTCGGCCTTCTGAAGCCAGAATTTTGATAGAACGGGATATTACTTTACCTTTTCCGGGAGAAATATGGATTGGCACACAGCATCAGGGATTTTGGCAGCAAGCAGAACTTGAACACATACCTCTTTATTGCACCCACTGTCGGATGTTTGGACACTCTCTTTCTCAATGTTATCATTTGCATCCGAATCTAAAACCTCAGAGTAAAAATGCTACTGGATCTGCCCCACTTCATATCTGTCACTCTTCCACCCCCGAGTGCATTCCACAGACTTTTGAAACACCGGTTGACACGATGCCACCTCTCCCTCCCACAACCGGAGACAATACTGTTTTTGTTCTTCCGACTGATGTATTGGCAGATGGTTCACTTGGGCATCCTACAGTCTCTATCATTGTTGAAAACAATATTGCAAGGTCCTCACCTCCAAAGGATATTCTTCGGTCTGATAATCAGGATAGTATCGCAGCTCCACAATCTTAGGAAGCATCAGGTGCTGAGGAGACAAATTTACCATCTCTTCAAAAAGAGAATGTTGTTATTGTTAATCAGGAGCTAGGGGCTCATCCTCTTCTACATGCCCGACAATTTGTTGATCACACTGATCAGATGAGCCAGTCTTCGGATGAGGAATGACAGGTATACACATCTAGAAAGAAAAAGAAGAATGGAGACACACCCCAGCTTGGGAACTTAATGAATGATAATTTAGTAACTTCGGGTAATGACACGACACTCAGCAATTTGTTAGTTGGCTCCGTTCCTAGAACCAGAGGCAGAGGCAGAACCAAGCTGGCTCGTCCCTAGCAACTGATTTTCTGCGAGTTATGAATTTTAGAGTTTTATCTGTCTTATCTTTTTTAGAATGTTAGTGTCTGTGTATCGAATGGGTAGGGCGCCTTTATTGGGTCCTCTCATACAAC
>NEWO01000902.1:38875-49979 GCA_003013225.1 Phalaenopsis aphrodite
TGAGGTTCAAGACACACTTCTAGACGAGTGACGGGTTCTATACATTCGGGTGACCGAGTAGCCTTCGTGGTCCCTCGAGAATAAATATAGTTGAGTCTAGTCCCATACGAGTGCTTGCGGTCCCCCTCATCCGGATTTTCTTTTTGTTTTATCGAAGTTTTGGGACTAGACACTCGTGTTACTTTTCTTTTCTTTCGGGATTTCTCCAGGAGTTTTGATGATTTTCTTTCACTTGAGTCTCTTTCGTTGATTTTCTCGGGTTTTCCGCTTTTCCTCGGATTTCTTGGACGACGTTTTCTTCCGGATTTTATTTTTTGAGATGCATTTAGGTTTGTTATGCTTAAGGGACATCGGATCTCACGGGCGTACAGGTTTGCTTTATATTTTACAGCACTTAATTTTCCTGTTTCTACCTGATGTTGTTCTCCCTGTATAGCATGTTACACTTGTCTTGTTTCTACTTGATATTATTCTCCCTGTATAGCATGTTACACTTGTCCTGTTTCTACCTGCTACTGTCTTTCATGTATAGCATGTTGTACTGCTCCTGTTTTTGCCTACTACTGTTCCACTTGCATGCTACTGTTTGTTCCTGCATCGCGCATTTTACATCTTATAACTTTAAACATGTTTACCTTTTCTTACATAGGATGTTTAGAGGACTACAACCATAGGGCCGTTTGATTTGATACTATAACTGGACACCCTAGAAAATTTAAACTCGTCACGTCAAGGAGCTTGGAGCTAGCGCAGTGGGCAGCACGGCCATCTTCAACAGCAGAACATGTCTTCCTCAGCAAAACCTTTCCTTTTCCTAGAAATTAAACAACAATCCATAGGTTTTCGACGTTGTTTGCCTAGCGCAACATAAATCCTCCACCTTTTCTTTAGGCATTCGTATAGCTCTGCAGTACGATTTAAGCCCTAACTCGTTCTAGGTTCCGAGGTTGTCGTCCGATACGACGTAAACCCTCATATCTTCTAGGCAATTTGTGTGGCCCTGTCACGCAAATATAAGCCCTAATTAAATAAAAATGGCAGGATGAAACACTTTAATAATTTCTTCTCAAAATTGGAACCAAATCATATGATAGATTGGGAAGTCACTGAGGTTCTCCTCAGGATCTGTGACCTCCCCTAGTTTCTCTTCATTTGAATTCCTCAACAATGTTCCAGATTTGAGCCTTTCCCCTTTCACACCTTCTTCGTCCGATTTCGTTGAAAAGTCCTATTCTTTTGACTTCTTTGAAGACATTATTCCCTGATTTTTATCGAGAGTTTTCTTAGGTGACCTCGGTCATTTAAGATGTAATTAACTATAGGGGCTTGCCCTTATAAGAAGTTTTTCCGAGCCCAGCTTAAAATAAACCCTATTTAATTCTTTGTATTAAATAGGGGAACTTGTCAGCAAATAAAACGGTTTTGCAGACTAAACGGATGTCATATCTTTCTTAGTTTATTTGATCGAGTCTCACCCTCAAGTCTTGTGTTTATCCCTCGGGGTAGATACAGGATTTGAGGTTGAGTGTTCTTTCATTTAAACTATGAAAAATATGAGGTCAGTTTGATTTCATATTTTTCTAAAATTATATATATATATATATATATATATATATGTAAATTAAAACGTCCTTCCGAAGCGGGCGACGGGATTTCAATTCCGGCTGCCGACAGCTTCTTACGGGCGACCCCCAAACATAACTTTCTCCTTTTAAGTGCCGATAGGTACTAGCGGGGGAATGCTAAAGTATATGTGTTTGTAAATGAAAAAAGATATTAATATTGAAGTACTTTAATTTGTATAATTTTTAAACGGAGCTCTTGTGACGGTTATACAGATATATAATGATATAGATATGTTATTAATATAGTAAAATTCGTTGAATAACTTCATATTCTTAAAATATTAAATATTTCTATTGATTTTGTTAAATGCTTAAGTGGCATCTATATTGTTTTATTTTTTTTACATGCACAACTGTAGTTTAAAAATGTAAGTAATCACTAAGTTTGATTAACTCACAGTTATTTTAAACTAAATTTTAAGGTATAATTAATTTATTAAAAGATAGCAATAGAAAAGATAATGTTTATAGAAGATGCGGACAACCTGTAATGAGTTTAATTTAATTATATCGTTTTAACTTAATTTTATTACTAGTCTCTTTCATTTGTTAATGATTAGTCATAGTAAATAAATATGAAAATTTTAATTCTCACCGTCCAACCATCTGAAATAACCTTGATTAATTCTATCATGCCAAATCATGACAGTCAAAGTGATGTGCCCAAACATCACTAGCATAAGTGAACAGCTCATGTCATCAACTTGTGCCAATTTTCTAGGGAGATTATTCAGGAGAATATATGAGAGGGTTCTAAGTACAAATCAAATCTTTAGGATCATATATTACACACACACATACATACTTCGAAAATTAAATAGCCAAAACTCCTAAAATATAATGTCAATTCCAATTTGATCTTCATGATACAAAGATTATTTTTTTTATAACTGTGTAATGAGGCTGTACATCAATCATCCCCCAAACATTTCGTTAAACTCGGCTTCGAGCTATATCTCAAAAATTGAGTCAAGCGATTGCATCATGGCCGAGCTAACAAGTTACAAGTTGAACCACATAATCAAAGATGACATGCGCCCATATGATTCAATACATCCTAGATTCAAACTAATTAAAATGTAAATCAAAATGACAATCATGACCAACTTAAAAGATTTATTACTGATCCCAACAGATTAGCTAAGAAAATTGACTAAATGTGCAATCTAAGGCTACATAATTAGTTAGTATTATAGTTGATCTTGAGATGTTTTTCAACTCCAATAACTGACAGATTGGGTTAAATCCAATCGAAAAATGGGCATGGATTGTAAATCTTAAGATCAAACCGATCCATTAACCCAAATTGACATGTCTTACAAAAAAAAACAAGCAATACAAGGCCAAGCACTTTGTTGGCAAAAACAAGAAGTTTTCTCCACAATTTTCTGTCAAATTAAGAGTTCAGCGAGCAAACATTCAGCCAAAACAACCAAAAAATAGAAGGCAGAACAGAAAGGTATGACAAAACTAAATGAACTGCATGATAAATTGGCAATGAAAATCTACATTTTGGATATACCAAATAACAAAAGACATAATTAAAGCAGTGCAATGCATGTACCTGAAGAAACTCTTTCCAACCAGAGGGTTCAATCTGTTCTATCCTTCTGGTTAAACGATGAGATTTAGTTTCTAAGCGCCTAATTTTTTCATTGTTGAAATTAACCATATCCAAAACACTTTTAAATTCTTTAAACCCCTTTGTGTTTGTCAATTTTTTCTTCAAACGGGAAACCCTTGTCCTTTGCTCCCTATAACAGTTGATAGCATCTTGATATTCTTCTGACCAGTTTTGCACCTGAATATAGTAAAGCTGGTTAAAAATTATGGCACAGAATAAATTGTTAAGCATTATACAAGAAAAAATTGAAGATTTGAAAATATAAAACAAAAACTTGAATGATTAAGAGTCCCCAATTAATAGATTTCAAAACATTTTAGACACACAAGTTTGCGATAACACAAGTCTAGTGATAGTTTCTGTCAAAGTAAAATCTCTCTATCAGACAACCGTTATGGAGGGTATAAATGACGTGCCTTAAAACCACATCACTGGCTGAAGATGAGTTATTCAGCAAAATCTTCTTGTGCCTTAATATTTTCAAAAATCATTAAACCATTTTGTCAATATCTACCTTTTTTAAATACATGAAAAGTTCTTATTTTTACATTAAACAATTTACACAGTTTAATAGGTACGAACTTAATGAAAATATTCAATAAAAAATTAATTTGAAAAGCTAATGCTCCAATATATACACACCTCATCATCTTCCGAAAGACTACTCAAAACTGGAACATTTAGACTCCATGACCATGTCTCAAGAGAACCTTCTGCGCTCCATAGAGATCCAAAATCAGATTCTGATAGCTTTCCCCATGCAATCTCCTCCTCTGTTAAGAGTCCCTTCAAAATTTCTCTTGGTAAAGCTTCACCATAAGCTAAAGAGACATCAGGAAGGCCAATCTTGTATATCATTTTAATCCACTTTTCTGAAAATAAATACCAGGAGTTGTCCGAGCCCAAAGCTACACCATATGACGGGTTGCTGCCACCCTGCTCTTCCGCATATGCAAACTTATTCGTAGACCGGTCAATGCTAGAATCATCGGGATCTAGATGAAACTGTCGCAGTAAAATTTAAGAATAATGTGATTTCCAACCATACAAAGAAAAATCTATAAATGAAAGTATAACTGTTCTGATGATCACAGAGAAAATTGTTTCAAAAATTTATACATAGAATATACTCATCACCACCAACAGCATTCCAAGGGAAGAGAAATAAAATAAAAACACGAGTTACATGACAATAATTAAAAAAAGGGTGGGTTCTGGCTACAGTGCCCACAGTAGCAATGTAGTTACCTAAATAATAAAGAAAACGAAGAAAACTAGATATGGCTTTTAACCTATCAATAGAATATGACTCACTTCAAAAAATCTCAGTAAGCAATCACATCAACATCAAAAACATTATGCAACATACTTCGTAGATTAGTGAGTCCTCGTTGAAAAGAAGAGGTGCATCCCAACATTATTTCAATTTTTTTTTTCCCCGTGAGGCATATGCCATGGGGGGTTAAGGCGTGCATCTCAAAATACTAAATACAAATAATATTAAATAAAATAAATGCCTGAAACCCTTCTAAATACTCTTACGAGTGGCTTTGATTATTTGTTAATGTTGGTTTGAAAGTGGAGAGAGACTTATTCTGATGAACTTACTTTGACTTATTATATACTTTGACGTATTATGTTCTCACTTTAATATCCTAATTTAGTGTTGGTATGACTCTTCTTCATACTTCGATATTAGAATGTTAATATGACACTTATCGCTTTGCACAATGTGTTGATTATGAGGCTTACACCTCACAACGCTTTGAGCCTGACACCACATCTAAGGACAAAATATTTTGATGCCCAATTACGCAATTTCAAACCTTACCAAGGATTCCAGTTTGAAATTCTTCAGCATAAATACATCATGAGCACTCATACCTACTTTTCATGAACAACATAATAGCTTTGAAGCAATAAGAAATGAAATTAGTAGAAAAGTAGCTCATATAACACATGGGATAATTAAAAATTCATAAGCCAATAAAGATTTATATGGTAAGAGGAGAATAACTAATCAAAAGTATATGTATTACATAGATTAAGGTTAAAAGCTAGTAATATATAACATATAGATAAAGAGTACTAACTACATGAGTTCGAGAGGGTTTAATTTGACTTAAAATTAAGAATTCCAATTCCTACTATAATTTGCAATCAATTTGAGCAGCCCTACTCAACTCTAAATCAATTTAGCAACTTCAAATTTAAATTTTTAGGATCCACTGGATTTCAATAGAGCTTCATATTAAGTTGCTAAAGTGACTCTAAGATGATAAATAATAAAATTATGACATTTCATCTATGGATTTGAACTTTTTCCATTGAACTCAAAATTATTCTTCCACTATAAGAATATTTAAAAAAAAACAGGAAAAATCATTATAAAGTTAATTACTTCTATTAATGGTTTTAAAAAACGAAATGCATTTGCCCTCATTTTAGCTCCAGCATAAAGATATAAACATAGTTAGTTTAGATTGATAGGCGTAACATGAAATATTTAGTAGGAGAACATTTTTATCCATTAAATAAATTAATTTTTTTAAAGTTTTAATGGTGAAATTTCGACATGAAACGCTCTTGTTGTTTTATAGTTTTAGAGAAAAATTCCTCATTGTGAACCATTAATATGCATAAAAATTTGTCAAAACATAATAATCATGCTCATTAGCATCTAGCCATTTCAGTATGAAAGCATATACTGACGTTTTTTTATTCAACAGATAATACTAAAGCCTTGTGCAGTGGGCCCTATAAATTCAAAAGTATTATTAAAGGTTATGATAGAACAATCAAACTATATAATATGAAGGGTTATTCCTACATTAGATTATAAATTTCTTCCTTCTTTTTCCCAACATCGCATTCAATAATTTGTGTAAGAAGTTGTTTGGTTGGATGTTTCATAAAGCAAGCAATTTAGAAATACAAATTAAAATACATGCATTTAAGAAATGCAAGGGTTGTGTGTTCGGATGCCAATGAAACATATTGAAATAAATTTATAAGTTTGTTAAGATCGATTTTGAATACTCACTCACTCGTATCTTTACTCTGTAAACTTAAGAGGGAAGTGCTGATGAATACGAAAGAGGTGAAGGGCTAGATTGAAAAAGGTAACAAACTAGGTGGCAGGAGGGAGTGAAGAAAGAAGTGAGATGGTGCAAGTGAGACAGCGAGGTGAGAAGATTGACATATTAGTGCTTTGCAATCATCCAATATTGCTACCAACTAAGGTTAATAACTTAGCATATGTACATTTTGTCCACATATATGATTGAATCTAATGTACAATTCAATGGTAGGCCTTCAGTGTGTTTTTTTTTTTTTTTTTTGATTTTCAAAAAAGATCCAAAATTAAGATTAAATTATGTTGAATTGAAGTTTCAAACATGTAGCACTCAAAAAAATCTGAAATGCTTGTTTAAAATTGATTTTAGGCGACAAGCAAAAGTGCAGGAGACTAAAAATATGCGCTTTTGATTTGAATAAACATAATTATATTTTTTCCCACGTGAAAAAAGGAACGAAATAGAAATTAAGATGTTTGTTCAAAGTTTCACACAAAAGCAAGTTTGCACTCTGTGAAGGGAAAATACGCAATTAACAAGAAAAAAAGGGTGAAAAGAGAAGGAAAGCACAAACAAATTACTATTTTTTAAGAAAAAAATGGAAAAGTTGATTAAAATAAGAGAAAAGAGCGAAAAATTAATGAAAAGTGGGTGCTAAACCTATCTAAATTTTGTCCTGATACCAAATTTATGAACTTTACGCAGTGGAATAGTGAAACCAATTGAAAAAACTGAAAAAGAAAAAAAAAACACAAAACAGTGAATCCTCAATTTGTCTCTATTGAAACCACAAGTCATCAAATTGCAAAATACTTGGCAAGAAACCAACAAGTCAAAAAAAAGGCAGCAAAATTTATCATTTAATTATTGGTAACAGTGGGCTCCGAAAATCTCGATGCCCCCGGGCTATTATTTTTGTGTTGTTGTTGAGAGAGTTATGAGGATCAAAATTTCTGAAGACAGATGGAATAGTGGATAAGACATTGCACATTTTGCGAAGATTTTTTTATCAGGGTTCGAGGTTTTTCATAGAAACAAGCCCCTATACGTTTTGATCCGAGGTTCGAGTTTTCCCATAGACGCAAGCCCATATAGTTAATTATCCCTCCTGATAACATGAGAGCACTTTCGAATAAGACTAGTCATTAAGAATCGAATGGTCAGCATATAATAGCAGCAACCATACATTTTAAGTTGAAAAACTAATCACTTGAAGTTTAAAGCAGATGGTGGGGAAACGATGACAAACTTGATAAAAAATCTCATGGTTCCGTCTTCACGGGTCATCATGATCCCAGATCTACTTAGAGTAGGTAATCGACTAAATCTGACTGAAAAATCCTTATCAGCAATCATGGGTTGTGTCATGCGAGGGACCCTTGTAGATATGAAATGGATGTTTATCTAAGGGAACAAATTTAAGTCGACCTTAATTGATCGAAAGTTTTGTGTCAATCAATTGTACCCTTATGGTTCACAACTCAAATTGTAGAAAGTCGTTGGGGAACATACGGGTCGCAATTGTGATCGTAATATAATAGTGTCATTTGACGACAACCTCCAGTTAGATAGCTCTGGTCGTAACCATTACTTTATGGTGTCATTTGACGGCAAAACCGCGCGGACAGAGAACAGGCCACATATTTATTGTTGTGTAATTTAATTGATAGTGAATATAGGGATAAACCTCATATGGCATTCCCTCTTCATGAGCTTAAGTTGGTCAGAAGTTTGTCACCCTCGACAAACTATTATAGAGGGTGGATAAGATTTACTTTAAACTTTTAAGTGATTAATTTTAAATTGCGCTTGATAAGAAAATTTAGTTTGAATGTAAATTAATCTCTTTAATTGAGATTTTCCGTTAACACGATCATCATAAGGAAAATTTCATTTGGAATTCATCAATTTTGATATCTTTTAGAAATTAGTCAGGTTGAATTTAATCATAATAGGAAGGAAGATTGAATTAGGTGATTTGGACTTGTAAATTCTTATCTTATGATTTCGACATTTATTTCAAAGTTACTAAACCTGACAACTACAGTCCATGTCAGGAGGATCAAACTAATTAAGTGAGACTTACAACCCTGCCCTCTAAACAGGGAGGCTCGAATGAGAACTTACATAACTAAATTATCTTGAGTTTGATTTCACAATAGAGATTTAAATTTTAAAATAGGCGTAGACTTTGAAAAGAAATTTTGTACACTCTTTAAAGAATAGAAGCAACTTGAACAAAAAGACTTTATTTTAACTTGCGCAACATTCTCAGACCATTCAATTTAAAATACTTGGTTAATTTTGGTGGAGCCTATGCAGGTTAAAATTTCATGTATTTGAGCTATTTTAGCTGAAGCATTTAGTATCTTGAGGCAGTTTATATGATTTCAAACATGGATTAAATTAAAGATTGCTTTCAATGACATCTATGAAAATTAAAATTACATAAATTTTTCTCATGATTATATACATAGATACATATAGATGTTCGCACTAATCTTTTGAAAACCACCTTCTATTCACTTACAAGTTAGAATTGTGAATCCGATGGCGAGCAATTTCAAGTCAAACTTATCTTTTAAAATTAGGGCATTTTAATTTCAATTTAAGCTTAGCCTTCTGAATTTTGATATTTCAATTTTAGATTAGGCTAAACCCCCAAAAATAATAAATTATTTTTGAAAGCACAAATATTTAAAAGCTGGGTCAATTTTAATAAGTTAAAACGATTCAAATCTAATAATTTGAATTTAAAAATCCCAAATTTTGGATTAATTTTAAACCCTATGCTCTTAGTATTGAAAAACTCAATTTTGGCTTAATTTTCAACCATTGAAACGTAAGTTTTCATTGATTTTGATTTTAACCCTGGGATGCCAACTTTGAAAGGCCCAAAATTTAAATTATTTCAAAATTACTTTTAAACTATAAGAGCCTACATTTCAAACCCAAAAATTTTCAATTCTTTTTAAATTCAAATGATCCATATTTTTAAATTATTTTATAAACTTGAAAGTAAAAAAATATTTTTTATGTCATTTATAAGTCTAAATCACCCAAAATTTCAGTGCCCTCTCAGCATCAACATTCGTTAAAGGGTACCTGGAGAATGTCAGCCTTCTCAACTGCCTTTAAACTCGTTGGTCAGCGTCGTGAGACGCTGTGGCAAAAAAAGAAGTATTTAACCCGCAGACTTAAAAGACGCAACGGGCCTTCGATGTACCAGCAAAAAGTATCAAATCGTCAGCAAGCATTTCTCCAAACAGTATTTTCCCCATTTTAATTACAATTTTAGTTTAGCCTTTTGAACTTGATATTTCAATTTTAGATTAAGATAAAGCCACAAAATATATTAAAGTATTTTTTAAAGCACAAATATTTAATATTTAGGCCAATTTTAATAAATTCAAATGATTCAAATTCGAAATTCCCAAATTTTGGATTAAGTTTAAACCCCAGGCTCGTACTTTTGAAAAGCTCAACTTCTAGTTAATCTTTAAGTTTGAAAATTTTCATTGATTTTGATTTTAAGTTCTAAGATTTCAAGTTGAAAGGCTGAAAATTTAAATTATTTTTAAAAACCCAAAGAGCCAACATTTAAAAGCCCCAAATTTCCAAATTATTTTTAAACCCTAAAGTGCCTACATTTAAAAGCCCCAAATTTTAAAATACTTTAAAATTTCAATGATCCATATTTTTAATCTATTTATAAATCTGAAAGTTAAAGGTTTTAAGTAATTTATAAGTCCAAATCACCCGAAATTTCGGCTACCTCCCGACGTCAACACTTGTTAGAGAAGCACCGAAAGAATATCAATCTTCCCAACTGAAGACTCGCAGGTTAGCATTGTAAGATGTTGTAGCCAGGAAGGGAAAAAAATATTTAATCTACGATCTTATAAGAACAGGTCTTCAATGTAATAGCAAAAAATGTCAATCATAAAATCGCATTTTCTCGAGCATAACTTTACTTTTCTCAAACGATACTTAATTCTCAAGGATGGGTACTCACATTTCCTAAGACGGATAATTAAAAACTCCTAATTTTATAAATATTTTTCAAATGAGTCTGCAATTTTCCCGAACGATACTTAATTCCTAATCACGGGTAATCTCGGGTAATCTCGCCTCCTCAAATGGACATTTTAAAAATTGTCTCATTGCCCCCATTTTTATACCTTTTCCAGCGAAATGATGATATTGACGACAGCGATCTACGGTGATAACAGCAAAAGCAAATGAAAATATGACAAATTTTTAATCTATTTTTTTAATAAAACAAACTATCAAGTATTAAAAGTAAAATAGAGAAGGGCTTGGGTTGCGGCATGGCCACAGGGTTCTCGAACAGAAAGGCGAGGGGGCTCACGTCATGCCTTTGAGGAATGGTAAGGAAGAAGCAGAGATGGATCGGATGAAGGTCGCATGCACAGGCGGAATAGAGCTCGAGTTTAAAGGGAGGAAGGATGCGTGCTCAAAGGAAGGAGCTAGATTAGTGCGATCTTACATGTGGAACACAGAGATTGGCGAGAGGCTCAAGCTGCTTGGGAGGAGGAAGGCAATGGGGATTGGATTATTTTGGTTGGATTGCAAGCACAGCGAAGCCAAGAGAGCAAGGCACAATCAGGGCTCATACTTAACGATGAGGAAGTTGCGACTTTGAACTTTGGTTCGAATAGGTAAGACAGAGATGAGCGCCTCGTATGTTTGAGGGGAGAAGAAGGGATTCATGCTTCTCGATCTAGTCGCATGAAAGGTGAACAAGGAAATGAAGA
>NEWO01000902.1:51536-89720 GCA_003013225.1 Phalaenopsis aphrodite
TTGCTACTACAGCCTCCAACAACCACTGCTTGTTGTCATACTCTCCAGCAGTCTAGTCGCTTGCTGCCACCCCTTCCAACCCACCTACTGCTCGTTGTCATATCCCCCTCGCCCCCCCTCCCCCTCCCACACCTTGGCCTTCCTACCGCTAGGCCTCCCTACCACCTACTGCCCTCCATTTTCATAATCTCAACATGCAGCCCACCGGCTTTGATCCTCGCCATATGGGGTTTTTATGTTTGAGTTGTTATTTTCCTATTGTCAAGTGTCATTGTTTGTAATCCCCTTTAAACTTCAGCAATAAAATTATCATTCCATCATGTTTTGGGTTAACTCAGGTATCATAAAATATATGTAATCCTTTTAACCGAAAATGGATGAACTACACATGTTGATAACATGTACAGCATAAAAGGACTCACCTTTCCCACATAAACACCAGAGACAACATGTTGAACGGAATCGCTGTCTTTATATTGAAGACAAATGAACGGCAGTTGTCCGGTTTCAAATTCATCTAATAATGGCTTCCATGCAGCCATTCGCTTAAGCTCCATCTTTTGCCTGAGTTCAGTTCGCAACCGTTTTTCTCCCTGAAAAAACAGTATGAGTAACCAAAAAAGGTACAAGTTAATATGAAGACTGGGGTTATATTACCTATTGATTCCAACACAGATAATAAATATGCAATGAAAAGCAAATGTAAGAAAACACAAAGAACCAAAAATAAAAATATAACAGTATAATGAACAACCAAATACTCTGCAATGTTTTTCCTTCTTGTTCTGAGCACTAAAACATGACAAGAAAAACCTGGTAGACAGAAACTTTTTTTAACACAAATGATGATGTCTTTAAATGATTATGTTGAAATTTAGAATAATGCAGAATAAAGTGAAATTAACAGTGGGGTTCTTTCATTAATATGAAGGCGAACCCTTTAAATAAATCCTAGAATAGAAAAGAGAAAGAAAATTAATATGAAAGGAATGATATATCACATAATATCTCCAATAATCAATTCAAATTAATTATTTGGATATAAAAGAAGTAATATAAAATATGAAATGAAATATCTCTTAATCCAAGAAAAATATAAAATAAGAAAGAAAATAACTCCTAATCTTATGAAATAATTTAATCCTCATAACTTCTCACAAGAATAAATTATTTCCTAATATAACTTCTAACACTCCCCTCAAGTTGAAAAGATATGAAAACAACAAACAACGGGCAAGGGAGATCCCGTGAAGTAGAAATTGAAGTCTTCATTTTGTACTGCGGTTGTCTTTGACTGCAATTCATGCAGTGTCTATAAGTAGGCAGAAGACTCCTACAGGTAATGTTGCAGATGAGTTTGCAAGGAAGTTGACAACTATGGTTGTCCTTGACTGCAATTCCTGTAATGTCTGTAGGTAAGCGGAAAGCTCCTATAGGTAATGCTAAAAAAGATTTTGCAGGGAAATAGACAATTGTGGTTGTCTTTAACTGCAGTTCCTGCAGTGTCTGTAAGTAGGCGGAAGACTCCTACATGTGATGTTACAGGGAAGTTTGCAGAGAAATAGAAAACCTGCAAGAAAAGTTGACTTCTAGTTGCTTGTGGTTGAATTTGACTGCAGTTTCTACAATGTCAGTAGGTAGATGGAATGCTCCTACGGGTAATGCGGCAGAGGAGTTTGCAGGTAAGTAGACAGCCTATAGGAAAAAATGTATGTCTTTAACTATAGTTTATGCAATGTCTGCAATTAGACGGAAGACTCCTACAAGTAATGTCGCAGAGGAGTTTGCAGGAAAATCGACAACCTGCAAAAGAAGTTGCAGGGTATGACCGGCAAAAAAAAAAGGAAAAGCTCCGGAGGTAGGCTTGCTACAGAAAAAAAAAACTTAAGAGC
Source organism: Phalaenopsis aphrodite (assembly GCA_003013225.1). Taxonomy (NCBI): domain Eukaryota; kingdom Viridiplantae; phylum Streptophyta; class Magnoliopsida; order Asparagales; family Orchidaceae; genus Phalaenopsis; species Phalaenopsis aphrodite. The sequence continues at coordinate 53,429 of NEWO01000902.1, forward strand.
AGGATCTGATACAAAAAAAAAACTCTAGAAGATGGTCTACTGCAGATAAAACTCTGGAGAAGAACCTGATACAGGAAAAACCTGTGAAGGAGAGTTTGCTGCAGAAAATGTTCCGGGGGAAAGCCTGCTGCAAGAAAAAATTTCAGAGGCCTAATGCATGAAAAAGCTCCGGAGGAGGCCTAATGCAGGAAAAAACTCCGAAGGAGGAGGGCCTGATGCGGTAAGATTGTGGCTCTACAAAGATGTTCTTGTTGCGATCCTTTTAAAGTCTGAAAACTTGTAGGTAACTACACATAGAAAAATGTCTCCATAGCTATCCTTACTGCATAAATTATGATGAATGCAGACGAGCCTACAGTTACACCCTGCAAGGAGAGAATTTTGAGTCCACGGAGCTGAAAAAGTAACATTGGGATATTTCCTTAGAGGTTATTATTACTGAGATCAACATTATTCAACAAAAAAGTTTTTGAAAACACGAGAAGTTGGTCGGAGAGCCTGTTCTGCAAAAGCAACAATGTCTGCAATCGAGGCAAATTAAATAGAGTTTTAGTGATTGGACGTGAAATTTGATTTTGTGGGAGTAATATATCGAGTAAAGATGAAGATGCCTGAAATGCAAGAATCATACCACTAAGATTATTGGAGAGGTCCAAAGTCATTAGCCCGAGTCAAGTTCTAGATTGAAGATGGTATTTTTTCATAAAATGACAATTTGAAAGAACAAATATTTTCAATGAATTGAGATTTCCAATGGAATCAGGTAAGAATCCGGAAAATTTTGAATGAGAAAGCAACAAACTTTCCAAAGTGTCAAGCCCGCATAAACCTAACTGTGGCACAAATAAAGAGGTAAAACTTACAAAGAAATCAGGCACAATGGAGTTTAGAACTTTCCCTTCAAGATCAAGCAAGGTTAAATATTAAAGGTTTGACAATGGAGATCCAATCCGGTAAGCAAGCATTCCTCCAAGCTCAGCTCTTAAAGTTTGGGAGTCTATACGCCAAAGCTCCAAACCTTTCCTCCCATTTCATAGAGATGTTCACTCCATCGGGATAGAACCTCCTAAGCTTCTCAAGCCCATGGAGAAGAGTTTCGAGATCTGGGTTTTTGAGCTCCAGCAATAAAGACAAATTGGCATATGCGTGGAAAGACAAATCCAAATAAACCAAATTATTGAGACGAGAGAGATGTCGATGGGGACTTGCCCTTTGAATCCCGAATTGGAAAGATTTAGATGTGTGAGATTCTCGAGTTCTTTTCCATCCAGAACTTAGAATCGTACTAATATATTATCGTAACTATGAGAACTATGGTGACTAGAGGACTGCAAGGAGAGAAGTCCGGTGACCAGTTCCTACAGGAAGGAGTTCCATCAACTAGGGCCTGCAAAGAGAGGAGGTATTGGCAGAAAAATTGAAAAAAGGAGGCGGCAAAGGGCCTGCAACACGGCAAAGATTGTCGACTGCAACGAATAGGAAGTTTTCCGGCGATAAGAGACTCTAGGGTTTTTTCAAGACTCTGATATCATGTTAAAATTCAGAATAATGCGAAATAAAGCAAAATTAAATGGGGAGAGGGGTTTCATTGATATGAAGGGGGTATAAATAACCCTTTAAATTAATCCTAGAATATGAAAAATAATAAAAGGAAAATAATATGAAAGGAAAGATATATCATCAAATATCTTCAATAATAAATTCATATTAATTATTTAGAGATAAAAAAACAACATAAATAAGTAAAGAAAATAATTCCTAATCCAAGAAAATAATTCCTAATCCAAGAAAATAAATATAAAATAAGAAAGAAAGTAACTCTTAATCTCAGAAAATAATTTATTCCTCATAACTTCTCACAGGAATAAATTATTTCCTAATATAACTTCTAAAAGATTATATACTTTAACAATTGTTATATTAAACACATATGTAGTTATGAATAGTCATGTAACATTCTGCTGTGATGTAAATCTTTTATAATGATTAAAATGAGTAAGTGTGGGCAATTCACCTCCTGTTACAGCAATCTATTCTCACTTTAGTTTATTCTAGGCTCTTGAATCTAGTCGGAACAACATGCTACAAAACTCAATTATAAAATGAACAAATAATTGATGACTTATTTTGTCGATAATTGAACATTAAGAAAATCATACAAAAATCAAGGCCTTTATTAATTGAAACAGAAATTGGGGAAAAGTTACCGAGAATAATTAAGAGGTGAGAAGAAGAAATTACCCTCAGTTCTTCCTGTAAATTTAAGATTTCAGCATACTCTGCCTCCAAGAGTTGCTCTTGACACTTTCTTTCAATAGCTTCTTCGGTAACTTCCTGTGAAATCAACTCAATTTCTTTCCTGATCCTAGTGAGTTCTTCTTTAGCAGCAAGCATTACATTGCTTCCAACATAGTTACCAAAACTTCGTTCAACCAGTTTCCTAGCTTCTTCTAATGTCCTTCCGGTACTAAAAGAATTTAAATTAGCAGTTCTGCTTGGCATACGAGTAACTCTTGTACCCTGTGAACATTCAGCATGTCAAAGGCCAAGATAGAAAATAATAAAAAACTTGAATTGAGCAGATCATTTACCATTAATGAACATAACACGTACAGCTAGGAGATTCAGAACCATTCCATAAGAAGCAGTAAATTGTGATACAAGAGGTTCAAGCCCTGTGAACAGAAGCTCACAAGATTCTTCAGCTCCTTCATACGGAGTTTGAACAAGAACAGCAAAACCAACTTCATCAATACCTCTCCTTCCAGCACGACCTGCCATTTGAAGTAGCTCATTTGAGCTTATAAGCGTCCGTCCAGAATCACCCCTTTTGGTAAGAGAAGAAATTACAGCTGTCCTAGCAGGCATGTTGATTCCAGCAGCAAGTGTTTCGGTAGCAAAAACAGCCTTCACAAGGCCTCTTTGAAACAGTTCCTCCACAAAAGTCTTCCAAAGTGGTAAGCAGCCCGCATGATGTGCTGCAATTCCTTGCAAAAGACCTTTCACGGCGCATTCCCTAATAGCATCAGGATATTGTACCCGAAATTTCCGTAATTCAAGCTCAACTTCACTAGCTTCACAGTCATCTAAAAGCATGCAATCCTCAAGGTACTGAACAGCAGCATCACAACCTCTTCTACTAAAAATAAACCAAATAGCTGGTAGCATATTATTCACCCTAAGGTGCTTTAAGGTATCCCTAATTTGAGGAACCTGAAGGGAGGACAAAATTTTGCATTCTAGTACTTACATTAACTAATTAAGGAAATCGAAAGGCATAAGAGACAATGCAAAAAAAAGAAGTGAGGAAAAGATCTATCATACTTGTGAACGGCGTAAGCTTGTCATGACATTCTTTGATAAAGATGTCTTTCTTGAGATCCTAGAAATCCTACCAAGGCTTTGTTCAGTTTTATTCAATTTATATTTTCTTGTTCTGTTCTCACTGCAAGAATCTACCTTTGAGGAAGATGGATGCAAGTTATCAATTGAAAGTTTCCTGCACTCCATAAAGTTTGTAAACTTTGAATGAACTTCTACCAGAAACCAAGCATGTCATTCATTACAAAACAAAAACAGAACATTTGCACTAAAAAGGTATTTATTCAAAGCATGAAGCCTGCCGCCCGGTTTCACAAATCAATGAAGAAAAGGATAAAAACTACCATCAAGATGTGTTCTCATTGAAGAATCCAAGACTTCAATTATTCATTACGTTACATCAATTTCCAGTAAAATGGAAGGCACTTTGCATTTAACATTACACAAAGAACCCTCCATCAAATGTATTAACATGAAAACAAAGAATTGCTATACCAAACAAACACGTGCTACCCTAAATAAAACAATCTATGAACTGCAGCTATACTAGTTAATGTTCTTTTGCACGTTACACCAACAACAACAACAAGCCTTTATCCCACTAAGTGGGGTCGGCTACATGAATTCTTTTCCTCCATTTCATCCTATTGAGTAACATATTTTACATTAATTCTAATAAATTAAGATCATTTTTTTTTAATATGCCCAAGTCTTTCTAGGTTTACCTTTGCAAAAGGATTCATGTAGCAAATGAGAAAATATTATAAGCAATATTACATTATCACAAAAGCAAACATTAACTACCTAAGTCATGACAAAAACTGACCTCAAAGAGATCCAGGCTAAAGCTTTTGAATTCAAAAAAATATAACACGGCATATTATCAATTCCGAACTAAGCATAGGCAGTATTTAACCAATAAATATAGCGACGATTTGTGATCATTTCCAACGCATAAAAAAAGTTGATATAAAAATCAATTTAAAGGCCAGCCTCCAGTAATTAGTGATGACCATTCGGCCAATTAGATTTCATAAATTTCTTAAACATATATTTAGAACCAAAACTAACATGTAAGGACCCGTGAAAAAATGCTAATTCAACGACATTGATTCAAAAACTTGATTTAAGTTATTTTCGCTAACACACACTTTAGCAAATATGCAAACTCCCGCATTAATATATATATATATATTTATTTATTTTTTTTTATTTTTTTTTATTTTTTTTTTGGGGGGGAGCAACAGTGGCTCCCTACGCGTTAATTAAAAGAAAAGGTACAGAAATTAGAGGGGGGAGGATCCCCGACTATGAAAGCAAAAAATACATTTGAACACACCCCTAGGAGTTCCTCTCCCCACAGTACAACTCACACAAAAGAAATCACCAAAAATTACAAGTATAGCCAAAACCAAAGAATAAAACTCAAAACTAAGTAAACCCGTATTCGTGTATTGCTTAACATGTAAAGAGAAAGAAAATGTACAAAAAATTGTCTTCAGGTCAGTAGTAATTCTCCCAGAGCACTCCCGCAAGTAACAAAAATCTTTGGAAATCTGGAGATCAGAGCAGAGAAAACTAAAACAGCAGTAGGCCAGCGGAAATAGTGAGAGCAGAAAACAGGGAGACAAAACCAGGCATGCTGCAAACCGAAGAGACCTGCCGAACAAAATAAAAATCCCGCAAGGGGAGAAGTGCAAACCCCAACCACCATACAGAAAGAAGGCCCTCGGCGGTAAAGCCAAGCAGCAGCAAAATTTAAATTCGAACATATGGCAAATTCAAATTGTCCCAGTGAGAAGACGTCTGAGTGGAGCAGGAGGATAAATGTCAAAGTGACAGACCTANGGGGTGGCTCCCTGCGCGTTAATTAAAAGAAAATGTACAGAAATTAGAGGGGGAGGATCCCCGACTATGAAAGCAAAAAATACATTTAAACACACCCCTAGGGGTTCCTCTCCCCACAGTACAACTCACACAAAAGAAATCACCAAAAATTATAGGTATAGCCAAAACCAAAGAACAAAACTCAAAACTAAGTAAACCCGTATTCGTGTATTGCTTAACATGTAAAGAGAAAGAAAATGTGCAAAAAATTGTCTTCATGTTAGTAGTAATTCTCCCAGTGCACTCCCGCAAGTAACAAAAACTTTTGGAAATCTGAAGATCAGAGCAAAGAAAACTAAAACAGCAGTAGGCCAGCGGATATAGTGAGAGCAGAAAACAGGGAGACAAAACCAAGCATGCTGCAAACCGAAGAGACCTGCCAAACAAAATAAAAATCTCGTAAGGGGAGAAGTGCAACAACCACCATACAGAAAGAAGGCCCTCAGCGGTAAAGCCAAGCAGTGCCAAAATTTAAATTCGAACATATGGCAAATTCAAATTGTCCCAGTGAGAAGACGTCTGAGTGGAGCAGGAGGATAAATGTCAAAGTGACAGACCTACCCTGCATGTTTGGCTAACCAATCAGCAGGGGAATTGCCCTCTCTATGAATGAATTTTCAATTTACTTCTAATTTTCTTGCAGCCATTAAAGCTAAAATACGTCTAAAAGTGCAAATTATATCCTAGAGGGGAGGAGAGATTCCTAAAAGTATATCATAGAGCATTTTAGAATCGGTTTCCACCTCAATTGTATGAAAATTGAAAACACTTGCCACCATTAAAGCCAAAAAAACCACCCAGCATTCCGTGGCTAATGGGTTGTCAGCAGCAACAGGAGAGGTGAAGTAGCAAAGACACCTACCCTCATAATTTCTAAAAATGCCCCCAACCGCAGCATAAAAAGAATTCCAATAGTCATCCACACTAACTTTAACAAAAACCGATGAGGGGGGAGCCCACCTGATCAGCCGGGGGGGTCCTGAAATTTGAAACATCATTTGTACCGACCCTTAGAAATTTAGTGTAATAGGTCAACACATAAGAAACTGTCATAGAAGCAGTATGGGGAGAGGAGTTATATTAAAAGTTGTTTCTCAAGCTCCAAATAAACCATAGGACCAAAAAAATAAGGGGAAACCCCCCTGTCATCAAAAACCTTCCATTGCCACAAATAATTGCTTAAGATGCCCCTATGCAACCATGAAATACTGAAATGTATGTCCAGCATATTCCAAACATTTAAAGAGAAAGCACATTCAAAAAATATGTCTCGAATCTTCCTCCGCAACTTTGCACATAGGGCATCTCGAGGTCATTTTAAGGTCTTTCAACTTAAGAATGTCATCAATAGGTAATAAAGAAGAGAGATAACGCCAAAAGAAAAAAGGATATTGGAGTTAAAAATTTGGGCCAAATCTATTTTCCCCAAAACCAATCATGGGGTGAATGTAAAGTGTCATATATTAATTTGCAAATCGATTGAGAATTGTTCTTTTTCCACACGGGGAAATCTCTGCGTGAAGGGGTAATAGGAATAGTAATAATATGATTTGCATTTTCCTCCCCCACCGTAGAACATAACTTGGAGAAATCTCAGTCATCTTGAGAAAAGAAATCAGAAACCAATAAAGAGTTAGTATGAAGAGGGTGAGAGTATTCAGAGAGATAAGACAACCCCCAATTATCATTCTAGAAAGAGATGTTTCCGTCACCTATATCCCAAAACATGAAATCATTAGCAGTAGTTCTAGCATTAACAACTGTTTTCCAGATACGGGAATCACCAACCTTCAACAAAACCTGGGAAGGGTGAGTTTGAGCACAATATTTCTTATGCATAAATGAAGCCCATAGAGATGAGCCCAATCTAAATTTAAATCAAAGTTTGCAAAGGTTTATTTCCATCGTATGTTTCAAAGCTTTAAAGCCAATCCCACGAGCCTTCTTAGGCTTACAGACCTTACGCCAAGAGCCCCAAATCCTCTTAGCACAATTCCCCACCCAAAGGAATTTATTAAAAAGCCTCTCCATGGCATTGATAGCACTTTTTTTTGGATTAAACACCTGCAAAACATATAGTGGAATACTCTGAAGAACACTAGATAGCAAAGAAATCTTGCCCCCAGTAGAAATGAAAATATTTCTCTAATCGTTAATTTTATGCTTGATTTTATCAATAACATCATCCATATGAATTTGTTTCCTCTCCCTAATCAAATTAGCCCCTAGATATTTAAGAGGGAGAGAGACATGATGAAAACCTGTATAGGCAACTCCCCAATGAATAAGATGTTGTTTAACATATTTGCCAAAAAACATCTGGCACTTGTAACAATGAAAGAGTCCAGAACAATTCTGAAAATCTTTTAAGAGCCCCAATAATTGTTTTATAGCAAGTTTAGAGGCATTAGCATCCCACATTAAAATATATATTATATTATCAAACATACAATTTCTAAATTGATGCCATACATATATAATTAAATAAAATGCTTAATTTTATCATATTTTCATTCTTAAGAAGAGCGACATATCACACCCCAACATAACCCCCCCCCCCTCTTTTTAGGGGGCCAGCTGAAGTGCAACAGAGGTTGGCAATTTGATCAAACCAACTCTCACCAACACTTGTCCTAACTTTTATAATCAGGGCTCGGTGGGTGATGAATCAATTTAACTGGATCGTCGCAACATAGAAGGTACATTGCATTTCAATTACATATTCGGAAGCATGGAAATTAAATCATCGAAAATATGAAAACTATACAAAACTGCTAAATCCAAAACAATAAAAATACTTACCCAAAACTAACATGTAAAAGCTATATAAAGACACACCTGGCAACTCACCCTGGTGCTCATTTCCCCTAACTGAAAGGCAACAATGAAGAATGAGCAAATAACAAGCTCAGAGAAATAATCAGGGCTAATATAAGGTATTACACATGAAAAAGAAGTAACGCTTCTGTTTGTAGAAAATTGTACATATTTGCACACAAATCATAACATGCTAGCATAAGAAACCATATACAGAAATCAAGGCTACAATGTAATATGTAGGTCGTAAGCATGAAAGCATAAGCATGTCTCATAGGGTGTTATTTTAGAGAGGTTATATCATAATAACATCGCTTGTTTACTATATATGGTTCAACTATTTCCATGTTCTTCCATAATGAGTCGTCACCCTGCCCCAATGGGAAAATATTTGCGTACATAAGACGTACGCAGCACTGCGTACGTCCAGGAGTTATTCAGGAGGTACAAGGGGGTTATATCAGGGTTATACCCCTATGTAACCTCCTTGTAACCTACAAATGAGTTACGCGCTTCTGTAGTTTCATGAGTACAAATAAGTTACACGGAGGTTACAAGGGAATTACACAGAGGTTATAGAGGGGTATAACCCGGATATAACTCCCTTGTACCCCCTAAATAACCTCTGATGTACGCAGCACTGCGTACATCTTATGTACTCAAATATTTTCTGCCCCGATGGCCGTATAAACAATCGATAAAGGTTGGGTTTGCCCCAACATAGCAGTTATCGATAGCCCTCTGATGCCCACTATTCCCTAATGTTCTATCATGTCTAATCCCAATGGTTCCCAGAGTTTCTTCCTCGTATAAATATTAAGAGTCGGGAATACATCCATGCATGTAGTAGTCTACACATATTATTCATGATATTTCTTTAAGCATAATACATGTAACATATATTCATGGATATTTCATATACATGTATAATCATCTACAATATGGAAAAAGTCTAAATTTTTCATGTTAAACAAGAAATTATATGCAAACCTATAGAAAAATATTTTTCTTAAATTAACACTAGATTATTTCACCTGATTTGACGATGAAGCCCTACAATAAGTTTCTATACGCTCACCTCGATCTTGCCGCATTGCATACACAACCTGAGGAAAGTAAACATCATAGGAATTCATAAAATTCGGGTTCATAACATAATTTAACCCAAAAAATAACTTTAGCCCGAAACATATCTCAAATGTGTTTTTCAGCATAAATCTTCATTCTGAACATACTAATTTTCTTCCCATCTCCTTCAACTTAACTTACCCTTTGCTAAATTCGTGTTAAAATTCTTTTGGAAGCTTCCAAAACAATAATGACACTTTCGAAGCAAAATCAGTGCCTCTGACGGCTACCAGAAATGAGAAAAACACAAAAAATGAGGTAAACATCAATAAGAAAGAGTGGAGAAGGAAATTAAGGCTTAGAATGGCGAAAGAAAGAGATTTGTACCCTTGAACTTCACCCCGGAGCCCGAAATTACAAGTTGTGGCACCCAAGGGATCGCTCGGTTCGTTATCTGCTTGCCCTGTTCACCCCTTGCACTGTAACAAGGGGCCCCAGGCTACGCCTACCTTTGCCGAGCGTGAAAGAAACAAGGAGGGAGGTCACTAGAGAGAGGAGGAATTTCAGGAGAGTAGGGAAGAACTTTGAAGCTTAGCAGCCCCTATTCGATAGAACAAAAGAAATAAAAATGGCTTAAGGTTGGTGGGCTACAATATTGAGGATTAAAGGAGAAAATTAAGGAATAATTAAAGATTTATTACTTTAATAAAACTTATACTTTAAATATTATATAACTCTCAATCCATTCGATTTACATACAGCGCTTTATATCAATTTGATCAGTTTCATGCGTAGAATTTAATAAAACAATTTCGATCAAATTCCGAGAGGTGAAAATTTTGGGATAGTTTGTAATTGCGTCAAACTTACCCGATTTCCCAAAATTTGGGGGTTACATGACATCTCATATTTAAGAATATAAACTTTCAGTAAGCCTAAATTTCAACGAGATATTTATATAAGAAAAGAGTTTTTTGTCATTTAATGACATATTTTGTCTCAATATTAACTTCCCAAAGTCAAATTTAATTTTTTTAAGGAAAAATAAATGTAAGAGGAGGAGCTTAGCTCAAGATTTTTAAGTTATTCTCTGTAAAAATTGCCCTTTAAATACATGATATTCCTCAATGCTCCAAACATCTATAGGAATTTTTTGGCTTGCTGAAAAAGGAATACAGTGTAAATGAAATAGTGTGCTATGAATACTTCGCAACTATTTGTTTCAGTGAAAAATAAATTTAGAAATTTACTTTTTTTATTTGATTTGAAGAAAAATGAAATCAAAATAAAACAAAATCAATGGCTAGCAGTAGACACCAGCAAGGAGCAAACAACCAGCAGACGAAGGGTTGGTGGAGACGGTGGCCTACTGTAATTATTATTTTCCATATTGTAAATCCAGTGGCTTTAACAAACATAATTATTTATTCTTTTTCATATGAATTTTTCGAACTTATATAAGTCTAGTGATTCTCAAAAGAGTCATTACTAAAATATAGATGCATTATTTTTATTTATCATTGATGATAATAATAACCTTAAACATCGCCATAATGTAAATCATTCTCAAGCATTTAATATTTTTGTCATTCAAGACGAGGAATATGACAATATCCTAATGACATCTGATACGTTGATATTACATTGCAAGTCTCGCAACTTTTATCGCTCATTTTGCATGCCCCACGTCTTGCCATTTATATTTTAAAAAATAGAAATTCTCTTTTGAGTTTCCCTATTAGAATAATAAATGCTAAGCTTTTCTTCTAACAAATTCAATCACATTACTTCTAGGACCGTCACTATAAAAGCAAAATGTCAACGGTAATTATTTTCATAATTCAATATTTATATTTTAATTGCACATCTTGTTTTAGATTCAAAATGGATTTTGTGTTAGCTTGCACTTTGAAGTTGGTTCTTTCATTTCCTTTCCATTAATTGATATTTATATTTCACTATTGACTTATTGTAAGGACTCGATTAAACGATGGAATGATATTTAATTACTAATATTTATACTTGTTTATTTTTGCTTAAAGCTATTTATACATGATGCTTCCCACTAGAAATCAAAACTTCTTTATTTATCATGAATTTTGAGATTTATCTCATTAGTTGAAATCAATGCCTTTATCATGTATCGTGTTATCAAGATGTAACACCTCCTGGACTTGAGGTGTTACAAATAATATCCATGTAAGAGCGATGGAGAGCAGGAAACATGCACCAACAATGGAAATGATGAGAGTAGCTACAACTGGGGGGCACATCAGTAGTAGCAGCAGACGAGAGGGATGCATGCAATTTAGCGAATGAGAAATATGAGCAATATTAGACAAAGCCCATGTAGAGACAACAAGCAGAACGCATGCAGCAACAGCAGGCAATGTGCTATAAAGGCAAAGAACAAGATGTGCAACAAAAGCGTGAGAGTTAGGGCGGCAGACATGTAGAAAGTTGTGCTATGTGGAGTAGATAAGCATAGAAAATAAAGATGAGAACGGATAGAGAGGGGGTAGGATTGGACAAATCCTGCTCTAATATAATGTTAGAACGGAAACGTATGTGTGCTAATCACACGATGATCTCTCTATACATAATAGTAGAGAGAGTACAATGACTTAAAGACAACCAAATACACATAGAACTTATTATTATTTTTTTCCTAGGTCAAAAATACTCATTTTGGAGTTGTCAAAATTACTTTTGATAGTTGGAGAAGCAAACACATAGAGGATAATCATGAAAGGCCTATGGAATATCATCATTTTAGCAGTTATTTGGTAGATATGAGTGGAGAGAAATAGTGTTTGCTTGGGGGATAGAAAGATAGATGATAGAATACTTTGATGTAAAGTCGTTATCTTTTGGGCTTATTCTTCCTGGATATTATAAAATCAAAAAGGCTATGGCAGACCTCAATCTTCCTGAAAACTCCAAGGAGCTTTATCTTCTATTGGAGTAATCTATTATTAGCTTCATTCTTTTGTTTTTTTTTCACTAGTGTCTATTAATGTATTTATCTGATACTTATTTTGATGAAACGGGTCTAGCACCCTGCTTTGCAATTAAAAAAAAACAGCAGCACATAGCATCAAGAAATCTAGTATCAACAGTATGGTAACTCTACCCAAACCCTTAGATGTACTCCCACAATCCCATCTAATTACAACAACTTCCAAATTCATACAAAGAAAAACACAAATATAACTGTAGATCTGAACCAAAAACTTCAGTTTAAAAAATGCCCTTGTGAGTTTCTTCCAACTGTTCTCTAAATGTAAATTTCATTCACCCTCCACTTAATATGTCACATTTACTTTCATTTCCTGTTTATCAATTAAATCGCGCACAAGTAAGTGTTAGCCTTTGAATACAATCAAAATCCATGTACCCTCCTGTCCCCATCCCTTGCTCTCTATATCTTATAATCAAAAGCTATCAGATAAGCAACCATCAAACTAAAATCATGAGCTAATTAAAATATCTTCAGAAAAAGTTGCATGGGCAATGCAAGAGGTTTCCAAGTAATGTCAGATCTAGTTCAGGTTGATCCATGCAGCCTAACAATGCATTCTTAAGACATTATTTCTATCGCTTGGTCAATAATCTCAAAGTCACAATGAAAACGACCTATTTTTTGCTCCTAAAGTTACTATTTTTGAAAGGATTAAAAAAGTATATCACCATATGAATAAAAATTAAGTAAAATAGTTATCTTTCAATTACTTAAGTTTATAAATTCAACTTTTGTGATGGAGGGTGAAACGTGTTAACATAAGTGACTATCCTTTAAAATGGATACTAGTCCAGCTAAATTGGTTGATGAGGGAATTGCAAGTCGTCTAAAATCTTGAGTTTGGTCCAAGCCTAGGTCATAATCACCACCATATATCATAAAAGAGCTATACCAAGAAAAGAAAAGAAAAATCAGCAATCAGGTTATAAGTTTAAATGAAGACCAATAAACAACATTAAGTAAAAATGTGGCAATACACTTATGAAACTGATATTGAAAATATATGAAGTACCTATTGATTTTTGTGCCTTTCTCATCTAAAAGTGGTAGCAGAGAGTTCTTTAAGGAGAAGTACCACTGTAGTGGAACTGGCCTTTTTGTGGAAACCACCAATTCTGTTTTGCCATGAATCTACATCAAGTGCTGTGGACATTAGACTGATTGAAGTGAAATGTTATTGTTCATAATGCAGTAGCAAATCAACAAGAGAAATACGGACGATAGTTCTGAATTGAGTGTATTTTCCTAGACAAGATTTTGGTTGTATGTTTGTAGTTGATCATGATGACATTGTTCACAGGCAATTTCCTCACACAAACCTAGAAAATAAGCTCGTAGAACATATCAACAACGTACAAATCTCAAAAGAGATCCCTGTGAGCACACCAAAAGCATAAAGCAGAATAAGAAGTTCAAAAAGAAATATTGGCTTTAAAGATAAATAGTGAAACAAAGGATTTAATTGTTAAAAGGATTCTATCGTTAAAAAGGACGTCAAGTAGAGCCGTGGAGCCTATTTTGTTTATAAAAGATTTTGCCACTGGTTGGATTCATAAGTTGTGAATTATGCTACCATGTTATTTTGGTAGCTTTTATAATATACAAGGATAATTAGATAATTCTTCTTAGAAAGGAAATTTAATTTGTCCTTCACTTTAATGTCACTGTTATTTATCTTGAAGCCATTGATCATGACTAGTAATTCTTCTCTACTCAACTCTCTAAAAACTTCTTATTAAGTCTAGGTTGCTAATGGGACCAATATGCTGATAATAGAGGCAGGAAATGTCTCACTTTCTCTTATATTCTCCATGTCTACTCAAATTTGCCTTCTCTAATATGTTCATTTGCATCAGTGAACTCACCACCAACAACAACAACAACAAAACCTTAATCCCACTACATGAGGTCGGCTACATGAATCATTTTTCTCCATTGTGTCCTATATAGTGTCATATTTTCATTTAAATCTAATAAATTAAGATCATTTTTTTATGCAATAAGCCCAAGTCTTCCTAGGTCTACTATGTCTTTCTTAACATAAGTCGAATCTAAAACATCTACTCTCATAATCGGATCATCAGATGGTCGACGTTTAATGTAACCAAACCATCTAAGACGACTCTCCTAATTTTGTCCGTCATCAGTGAACTCACCAAATAACTTAATTTTTTTGTAACATTTCATTCTACCAACTATGTTCCATGATATCCTTACGAAAAATGCAAATGACATTGCCAAGAAAAAAGAGGCCGTATAAAACATTCTTTTATAACATTGTCATTAAGTTACCCATCTTTTTCTTATTCAAAAAGTTTATTTCCTCGGTTGTCAGAAACTTCATGCTTTTAGTTTAAGGTGTGAACAATTTATTTAGCTAAAAATCAAGTTCCTTTTAAAATAAGCTCTTCAATAAAAGTCTACTTCCTTTCACATGTAGTTATACTGATGTTTGAGGACCTTTCTCGATTCCTTACATCTTGGGACACAAATATTGCCTTTTAATGATGATTTACAAGATTTGGCCATATTTATTTAAGTCAAAGAGCGATGTTACACAATGTATTCCCCAACTCCCAAAAATAATTGGCACAGAACTGCATCCCTAAGTTTTCTCACTCTTAACAATCCGCATAATTTATGAATCAATCTAATATTGCTTTATTCAAAAAACAGAATCCTCCACTAAACAAGATGCATTTACATGCCATGATAAAATAGCATAATAGAGCATAAGAACTAGCATATCCTTGAGGTCGCACATACATGTTACTACAAACTTTCCTAAACTTTTTTGGGATTGAGCTTATCATGACTATTGGCTTCCTTATAAACTGAAAGCCTACACGTATCATTAACTATCAAACGCCTTTTGAGGATGTTGTCAATAATTAGTATTATTCTATGTCATAAACCTTTGCACTAAGGTGTTCATTAGCGTGTAATGTTTATGTTTACTCCTATATTAGGGATAAGTTGATCGCCCTATACCCTTAAGTGTGTCTTCTTTGGTTATTCTAATTATAAAAAGTGCTAAAAACATTATTATCCACCTAAAAGAAAAAATTGTCCATGTATATTCAATTCTATGAACAACCTTATTACTTTTGGAATGACACGCGGGTGTGGGAGCAACAAAGGAATCCTAGTAGCAATGAAGGAAAAGTGTGAAAATGTAGAGACAACAAGTATGGTTATTGTCTTGGATGGTGGAAGTTGGGGTGGGAAGCGGCGGAACAGCAGGGAGGCGGGGTTTCCTGACTTTCCTAGGCAACAGCGGCAAGTTGAAGGGCTAGAAGAGCAAGAACAAGGTTGGCAAGAGGCAGTTTGGGTGGCAACAATGCAGAAAGGTAAGGGGGAGGCAACTGGGAGGCTGGAGGTTTCCGGAAAAGAACAAGGCGATGCGGTTTCTGGAGTTGGCGACAATACAGGATGGTAGCGGTGGCGGCAGCGATGTTGGTTGGCTGGAATTGTTGGGGCAGAGAAGTAGAGGGAAGGGAAGGCGATGGTGACGGCTGGAACTGCAGAAAACAGCAACCGCAATTTTCTCTGCCACCACAGCACGACGGAGGATGGTTGCAGCGCTTGGGAGGGGGAGGTAGTGGGGGGTCGACGATATTCACTACCATGGAATGGGATACAGTTAGAGCACCACTCGCCCTTGACTACAGTCTAGAAGAGAAAAAAAGATGTCAACTATTGTTCCGACTGAAAACTCACAAAAATTAAACAGAAAACATCAAAAAAGTAAATATATAGTAATAGGATAACCAGAAGTGGTATAAGGGAATCGATCGACTCCACTATGGCAAAAATACCTAGACCACTTCAATCCAAAAAAGGAAGCAGGATCCCCTTCCCGTTGCAGTCAATCCCGCGTGAGTGGGATACGCCCTGCACCATTATATTGTTTAAAACCAATTTTGGGAGTCTTGGTTTTTGAATTTTCATTTAGAGTTTTTTTTTTCTTCTAGTTTGAGAGCTCCATCCTCTTTCTTTTCATATGGTGTACTAGTACCTTAATCACGAATAGATGATAAATCCTTAATGATGTTTGTATCCCTTTTACATAGTAGCCGACCATCCCCTTCCTCTCAACTTACGACAAAAACAGCAGCAGCCGCCCCTCAAACTTTCCAAATCCCTTTCATTTTTTAAGTTTCCCCTTTTCATTATCTTACAACATCATCAAACCCTTATTTTGTTCCCTATTCACAGCCTAGAAATCCCATATCAACATCAAAAGACAATTTTGATTTCAAGCAAGGGGAATTTATATAAAATGTAAAAAAGGGGTAGTGTGAAAGACAAGTTGATGTTGAATCTAAATCTTATGAGAGGAGTGAGTAGTGATAGAAGTGATAGGCCCATTCAAAATACTATCTGAGAAGAAGCAAGGAATGCTAGTATCATGCCCCACTCAAACTTCAATACCCCACTTGAAGAAACTACCACCCCTGAAAATTTGTTCTCTGAATAAAATTTATTCAAAATAAGAACATTCTTTGGGTCATCCTCCTGACAGGGCAAGGTCATGAGCCCCAACTTCTATACAAGATCCTCAACAAAAAATAAAATAACGGGAAAGGCATGTAACTCGCCAATAGTTATTGAAACGTAAGTAAATATTTTTCCCCAATTGAGCTAATTTTTTTGATCATGAACTAGGGATTCAAAATTCAATAATAAATAACATCAAAATATCTATCTACGCATTTTTATTAGGTATTCAAGGTCTTTTGTGATGAAAACTTATTTAATGAGAGAGCTTCGTGAGCAATCATGCAGATAAAATAGGGTTATGTCCCAATTGTATTATGCACCTTACCTAAAATTTTAGGCAATAATTCTCACTATGAGTTCAACCCTCGATAAGCCAGTATAGTCTATATAACTAATGGCACAATAATCTACATAAAAATAATAATAATAAAGGCAAGTTTTCTTATACCACAATTTGTAAGCCAACAACATGATTATACCATAATAGTAAACGATGAAAGAATCATAAGTGTGAGAACCTCATGCGTGCTTTTAAAGTATCTACCCTGATAATGGAATCAATTATTTCATGTTATAACCAAAAGGTTGATCATCAAAATCAAGCTAACATTTTAAAGACAATATTTTAAGCCTATTCATGTATGATAGGTACAATTAGCACTGATTAAAACTGAAGAATCTCGCCACAAAATGCTCTCTAAGAACTTCAACAAAAATGTATTTCAGGCTCTTTTTTTATGGTAGGCACGGTCGAAACATAATCATAATTGAAGATAGTTTCAAAAAAGCTAGCCCATTACAAAATTTATATATATTGGTAGCCAAAGCTCATAACAACCATGTCTATCCTCCACACCAATTTGCCAATGATGACTAATTTAAGTTTTAACCAAAACAGCCCAATCCAAATTATTGCCACTAAAGCAAAACAACATAAAGGCTATACTGAACTAAATCAAAAACTATTTCTTATAATCAAGAAAGACAATACATTTAATCATAGAAACTTGTGTCTACAAAAACTTCAAACAAGATCATAAAATCCTCACAAGATGAAAAAATCTCTAGATTGTGTCATATCTAATATCCAATGCCTTCTAAAAAACGCAAGTCAAAATCACTTGCACGTGACAAAGAAAAGTAGGGAATTTCATAGCCCGCAAAAAATAAGTAGAAAGTCTTAATATTTTAAGGAAAAAACATTATTAACTAAAAATTTTACCTGACCTATCCAACCAGCTAACTCATCAGGATTTGCAACAGTTGCTGAGAGACATATAAGTTGGACTTCCTTCGGACAGTATATGACCTGTGTTACTTAAATGAAAAAAATAAATCATGTGAAATAAAAATATCAAATGCCTATAAGATAAGCAAACTAAAGATCATAAGAACACATACTATCTCTTCCCAAACAGTACCACGTGATATGTCACTAAGATAGTGAACTTCATCAAGAACAACCACATCGACGTCAAACAACTTACTCCCTGAAGACACCATTCCAACACTACAAAATAAACAATAGTTTATAGTGTCAAACTATATCAATTGATAAGAAATTTAAAGTGAAAGCATTGGTATCCAAAATTTAATATTTAATTTTAATAATATAGGAACAAGGTCTTCCGACATCCAAGAAAAAAATACATTCCTAACCGAATAACTGTTGATCCATTGAGTTTCTATACATTAACCAAAACAACTATCGTGGCAATGGGGTGATGAAAGTTAACTATAGAGTTGAGTACAAAGTATGAGAACATCAGCATACTTGATTAGTGTGTTCAATAAAAACTTATAGAATAGAAACATGTATAAATAAAAATATAAAACATTAAGAAAACCCAACACTTCTACTATGATTGCAATAGTTGACAAATAAATGGCGTTGAGCATTATCCAATGCTTCCTTTCCAAAACATGCCAGGTACATAATACAATAAAAAATATTGGATGTTACTATTGTTTTTCATAAGAAAATATGATTAAGTAGCCTAATTTTGGATATTGAAAAAAAGTCACAAAAAAAACAAGCATTTATCCCACTAAGTGGGGTCGACAAATTTAACACTTTCATTATCAGCTCCCAAGGCCCGGAAATGAAAAGTGGAGGGTTGTGTTAAGTAGTTGACCACCAGCATAAAATTTGTCCAAAAAATCATAACATTAATTATATTGGCAAAAAGTGAAATTCAATAATATTTCATCAAGGTGTTTCTCTTGTAATATTTTAGGCAAAAAGTGAAAGATCAAAATGATTATTAGATGGTAAAAAATCTTCTATTTCAGTCAAAATAAATTACATCTAATAATCATCTTGATCTTTCAAACTATTTAGTGAAAAATCTCTCATAATATGTTTTGTTTTGTTCCGAAAATTTGTTACTAGGCGTAGATTTTCTACATGATGTGGTGGATGATATTGCTAACCCTGATAGCCCATCATTGGTGATTACCATCTAGCGTGAATACACGCAAGTTATTGTACATCAACCTCTTCCCACTATAGAAAAAAAAGATTATTTATCACAACTAATTTTCTATGGTTGAAGCTTTTAGAGTGTTAACTCTCCAGTAAATAATAGATTTAAATTTTTTTTAACCAAAAAGAGGCCGATATTAGAAGAAAAGCAATCGACACTATCCTAATTTCACTAGAATTCAAGCTAGGTGACCCAAATAAAATCTTTCTATTTTTCTATTTTTCTATTTTATTATATTTTATTTTCGCTCTGACATTTCTTGGTAAATGTCATTAATTTGATCTTTTCTTTAAACTAATTAATGACAATGGCTACTAAAAAAATCATAAAAATATGATGGGCATGGTGAAAACATAGCATCCCATAAAAAAATTTATATAAAAAATGAATGTACGCCTAAAATGGCAAAGAGAATGCACATAGGATAATTAGCTAGTGGCAAATATCAAAAAGTTGTGTGCACAAAATTAATACCATTTGTTATCACAACAATAGTATCAAACAATATTTAATGGGATAAAATGTCAAATAGTAACTGCGAGACCAATTACATTACCTCTGATACATCATGTTACGAAGAATCTCTGTCGTCATAATTAATATCGATGCATCTTTGTTAATAGAAGAATCTCCAGTCAAAAGACCAACTCTATTCTCACCAAATGATTTCCTATAAACATTCAACCCCAAACAATATGTCATTACAAAGCTGAATAATACAATACCAAATGATGTGTCTCTCATCTTTGATAAAAGTTGAATCTCCTGTCAAAAGATTGAGATATTGATGGAGAACCCACCACTTGTTTTATTATTTGTAATAAACATTATTTTTCTTTTTTTAAAATTATTATATTAGCAATTTTATGTTTGTTAGAGCTCATGATCATTTCATCTATTATTACATTTGCCATAGATGGAGAGAGAGAGAGACAGAAATACAGAGAAATAGAGAGACTAATGTCAAGTTAGATTTATTAAGATAAATGAGCTTAATTAATAATGACCTCAAATAAATAAAGATTGCAATATTAAGAAATATTAAATGAGATTTTCATAAAGAAATACATTTTAAAAAATAAGAATA
Organism: Phalaenopsis aphrodite; assembly: GCA_003013225.1. Classification (NCBI taxonomy): domain Eukaryota; kingdom Viridiplantae; phylum Streptophyta; class Magnoliopsida; order Asparagales; family Orchidaceae; genus Phalaenopsis; species Phalaenopsis aphrodite. Next base: position 73,620 of record NEWO01000902.1, read on the forward strand.
AAAACAATTAGCATAACCATGAACTTCACTATAGATTAATCCTAAAGAGAAGTGAGTTCCTTTATATGATGCGTTATGTTAGGTAAAATTATAAATAATTGATGAAATACATGTTGAGAGTTGGAGAGAGTTACAAATGATGTTAGGAAACTTAGGTTCTCAAATCGCTTACTGAAATCCTGTAAAAGAGAGTACAGTATGCGATAGAAGGATGTAAATTTATCAATACATAAGAACAACAGATACATTTAGAATAATAATAATTGTAAGTTACCAAAATAATTTATGAGAGAATATATTGGAGCATAAGTATAGAAGTAATCGCACCAAAATCAATTAATTATTTTCAATTTATAAATATCTATAATTAAGTCATTTTTTGTGCTCAAACAGTTATGGAAAAGTATGGAGACTGATGGAAGGATTTTTAAATCAGTTTTGTTGATTCAAAAAAGTTCTATGGTGATGTAATATGAGAACTTTTTGGTTTGAATTGAGAAGAAAATATGTGAAATAAATACATGTTGAAGTAGTTCAAACTATGCATGGATGAGGAGGTGACCATTCTTAGAATTCATGCCAAAGTGACTAGAGAGTTTTAAATCACATCAGGATTATATTGAAGAGCATTATCAATATATTTTTTCTATTACCAAAGGAATACTTCCGAAGATATTCAAAATCAAGTATGTTGATTTATGCTATTTTCATGTGGTAGGAGCAAACTCAGTGCATAATGTTCCAGATAATGCAAGTCTAAGTAATTAATCAACAACCTTACCTCATTATTTGTAAAGAGAATGTCATTGCGACACTTACAATTGCATATGATGTTGTGCTAAATTATAAAATATCCTCTAGAATATAAAGGGCTTAGAATTAGTAAGAAATAATTTAAGTTATTAATAGTTGACAAACAACCTTAGTGCATATAAAAATTGAAAACTATCAACTTGTAATAGCAAGCATTTAAAGTTTAATTAATTTAACTTAAAAAAAGGAGATTTCTTGCTTCCAACACCTGATTTGCAAGTGTTATTTGTCTGTCAACCCCATCGCCCACGAGAAAGCATATGAGGGCTTATCTCTTGTTTCCTTCCATTTGAACCCACAGAACGAGAGCGGTAAGAGAGGAAGGACAAGCGAGCAAAGGAAAAGGGAGAAGGAGAAGCCATGAGGAAGAAGAGCAAGGAAGTCGAGTGTTTTTCTAGTCTTATGGTTCCTGAGGACTCAATCGAGCCTTGTAAGCTCCAATTGAAGAGGGTAGTGCCTTAATCGAAGAAGAAGAATAAGAAGAAGGTGCATGAGGAAGGTGGGATGAGATCGAATCGGACAGAAGAGGGTTAAAGTGTCTAAACAGTCCAAGGCGCGGAACAAAAATGAAGGGTGGTAAATACAGAGCAGCTCCTCTCCATTCAAGCGTCACTTCCTGTACTCGAGAGAAGGTCGAAGGGCTCCTTAAACTCCTAGCGCAAGGACCTGTTCAAGTAGGGCTTTTCTTCGTGCAAACGTGTTTGGTTCCAAGCATCTACAAGCAAGAGACACTGATACAACAGAAGCATAAGGAGACGATCGGACAATTGTTGGTGCCTATGGAGATCGATGAATACTCAGTATTAGTGGAACCAGCTAGAAGAGTGAAGATCAACTATCAGCTTACTCAGAAGTGTAACGAGACGCACAAGAGGAACAATATTGATGAAGAACATGTAGATCAATTAGAATGATCCAATGGGAAGAAGACCAGAAAAAATTCAGATGGATTTAGTAGATGTACAACTCCTGTTAATGTAGTTACCTGTGCAAATGTAAAAGATAATATAAGGGTGAATGATTGATGGGCTCCAACACATATTACTGGTGTCTTCAGCCTGGACATATAGCAAAATATTGTCCATCGCTTGGCCAGAAGAGTGCTGAAGATCAGAAATCAGGTAGAGCTCCTTCACAAAAGACTGCAAGTTGACAATAGAATCTATAGCTTCAGCTCCTACCCAAGATCAACCAAGTCAGCCTGTTCAACCTCGAGTTTATTTCATCACTCATAGTGAGCCTGAAGAACCTACTATTGTTGATGTTGATGTGTTTTGATTTATATATACATATAAGTGTTTTCCTAGTATATTTTCTTGCTTTAGTAACTATGTGTTGTTATCTAAAGTATGGTTGAGTCACCTTGTATAGGATATTTACCTTATAGTGATTACTTTTTATCTTCATGAATGACCTTTAGTTTTTATCATGAAATTTATGGATAGCTAATGTCGACCTACTTAATGAGCTATGCTTGCAGCCAGTTGTAAAATTTCAAGGATGGAATTTTTGTAAGTTGAGAAAATTGTGACGTCCCGTTTCAGTTACCCAGTGTAGAAGAAACCAAGAATTGAAGAAGAGAGGAGTTGGGAAACCGAATAGAGTGGAGAGAAAGAGAGGGGGCAGAAGCCATGGAGGCGAGCTCGCCCTCTAAATCGATGCGAGAGGTGGGAGCTCTCGTGCATGCGGTCAGAGAGCAGAGGAAGAAAGAAGAAGAGATGTTGCGTGCTTTCTTACCCAAGAAAACGACACAGCGAAACCGTATTTTGTGCTCTAGGGAAGAGGTGGATCACAATGTTGCTTTGCTGTGTCGAACCACAACCAAAGGCAAGGGAAGGAAGATGAAGTGCAAGGTGGAACCAACGTTCAGAGGAAGAAGAAGCTATTCAAAATCAAGTATGTTGATTGACTATTAAACATCATGCATTTCTTATTAAAAATTGGAGATAAATTTGGATACTTCAAAAGTTAAATGTGGGTAATTATAATGAAATATTATCTTGGCAGTATTATACAATATGAGAACAACATGAAATTTAGAGATAAATTTAATGAAAGAGCAATTAGATAGCCTTGTTACATGGATCCATATGATGGGCAACAACAAAGTTATTGATAGCCAAACTAAGTGTGATAAACATGAGAATATCAATGTGGAGATGACATAAAACCAAAAAGAATATATTAAAATTATAAAAATCAAGACACAATATGAGTAAAGCCTATCAAAGATGGGTCATTAAAAAATAAAATTAGTTTGAGAATTTATTAAGAGTAGAAAATGTAGGTGGATAAAACTTAGTGGATAGATTACGAGAAAAAATGGTTAACCAAAAATAAAATTGTTAAAAGTTGTGCAAAAATAAATATTCAAAATAGAATTACACCCCAAGTTGTAGTTTAAAGAAACGATTGGTAGGTGAAAATGGATAATGATGAACCCAAAAAACACTGATAAAGTTAATGATGATCATGGTGAGGCACATAACTTTTGGCATGGTTATTTCAAGCCATTTCAAGCCATTTCAAGCCACAAAATGAATGAATAGAATGCTCTTAGCTATAATTTATAGAAAACATGAGAAAAAATGTAATGCGATAAATAATGATGCACATCTAGCACCTTACCAAAGGAAGAGAAGCATGTAATTTAACAACTGAACAACAATATTTAGAAAATTAATGCAACTAAAGAGCTTCTTCAGATAAGCTTCAATTGGAAAATGCAACTACCTGAAATCTCGATACTTTTGGTTAGACAAAGCCTTCAACGGGGTTGTATAGAAGAGTCGTCTTCCTTTAGCAACAGTAGCCATTGCTGAAGCTTCTGCAATTAATGTCTTCCCACTACTAGTTGGTGCAGAAACTACAACTGAAGAACCCCTTAAAAATGCTTGGATGGCTAACCTCTATGTAGAAATAGAAGATAGTAAAAATTTAAAATTAAAAGCCTAAGAAAGATAAGCGAATAAAATCCCACCTAAAATGAAGTTAAATTCCTTCAAAACGTATAATCTAACAAACAAATTTGTCTGATTAGAATAAAATCCTTAAAGTGTATCAAATTCAACTGAATTACACAAAAACTTTTCCAATTAGATTTTACATAATTGGGGCATGGTTCTGCTGTTCCTTCGTGTGTAGCATGCCATAAGCAGATAAGCTTTGGTGCAAAGATAAACTTTTCAATAGAAATACCACATGGACAAAATAAATAGTAAGGGATTGAACAAGGAAACCCTGCAAATTAATTTGCAGAAATGTAGCAGCCCTCGCAGTAGTATATCACCGGTAGCTTAATTCTAAGAGCTATTAAGAACCGCATAAAAGGGTTCTCAGTGGAAAATACTAGCTTGGAAGGCGATCCTGGACAATATTTATGTTTGATGGGTGTCGTACATTGAACCAAAGATGAAATCTCCACACTCAACCCCTAAGCCCGCCAACACTTCCAGCTTCATTAATAGTCTAAAACATCCATCATTTTAACATCAATTACTTCAAAAAAAAGTAAGACCGGGATACACACGCATCCTCAGAATGCATTTCAAATACAGCATGACAGTTTCTTCAAATTCTAAGGTGTTTGGCTGCCTCTTGGATTTAAGTTAAGCTAGGAAAATCCAAATTTAGTAAATCTAGTGAATTTTAAATCCAAATTTATGTTTGGTATTATTTAGATTAAATACAGTTAAATTCATACCAAATGTTTGCCATTTGTTTTTAAGATTTAACAGATAAAATGATGTCATTTTCTTAAATCCACCTCCAGTTTGGATTTATTAAATCCGGAATTACCATCTCGCCACAGAAAGCTTTGGATTTAGCCAACAGCGGGATTTAAATACACTGAATTCGTGTTTGGCGGATTTACGTTAAATCCATAGGTAAATCGCCTGTCAATGGCGAACCAAACGCAATGTTTCGTCCGCATAAACCCTTCAAAGACAATGATAATTTCAAAGAATAATAAGAGAAATATCATGGTGTAAAGCTCATGAGTCTTAGAAGCCTAAGGTATCTCCCACATGCATAAATCTGGAAATAGGTTTAAAGTGCGGCACAGCTTATATATGGATTCATAGAAATCAACTCGGACATAAGTTAAGTCCGCCATATAAGCGCACAAACCTGGAACTTATCAATGGGAAAATCATAAACACCAGCAAGCTCATCAAAATCAATAATCTCCTCCCCGAACTCCCTGACCTCTGTTATAAGCCTCTCCACCCTCTGCCACTTGTAATGGTTGTACTGAGTCAAAGACCGCGCTGAATGCTGCACTTCCACCCCCACCTCCACCTCCACCTCCTCTTCCTCGCTCTCCGCGTACTCATCCACATCTTCAGAAAAAGCCCCAGTCGCTAAAACCCCATTTACATACTCTTCCGCGGCCACATCTTCATCATCTTCTTCATCCTCCTCCACCTCATCCTCGTCTTCTAGTTCAAAGAACTGTTGTTTCCTCCCTGATGAGGAGGGGCGTATGGAGAGCAGAGTGACGGAAAGAGGAGGCCTTGCGACGGGCAATCTTCTTCCACTGCGGCGGGACCCTAGGGAAAGGCAGCCGTCACTTCGGCAAGTGAAGGGAGGGAGGAATGGACGCCGGAGAGAAAGCGGAGAGTAAGAAGCGGGAGCGACAGAGAGCATTTCAGTGTGGGTGGAGACGCAGAACCAACGCAAGGACAACCGAAGCCACAAAATATATGTCCGTTTCACGCTAATACAGCTCATAATCTATTATGCTCATGAGCAGCTAATTCAATATGTTCTATGTTTGTTTAATTTGTGAGTTTAGAAAACAGTTTATTCTGGATAAATGATCATTCTGCGTCTTATAAATACATTTTTTAGTTATTTTATTTGTGTGTTTGGGAAAGAGCTGATTTTTTTAGATAAATGATCATTCAATATTTATAATTTTTTAAAAATAATTTTTAAATTTTGTTTAACATAAATTTTAATCAATAATTTTTATTTTACACTAATTTTAAAATAAATTAATTTAAATTTAATCTGTTAACAAAATTACTCATTCCCACAAGTAAAATATATAAGCTACATGAATTCTTATTTTCTATTGTGTTCTATCTAACAAATGAATTTTAATTTTTATATTTATATAAATTTACTTGTATTTTAAAAGATGAAGTATATTTTAAAAATATTAGTATTAATATTTTGTTATGTGATATAATTTTTTTTAATATTAAAGGAACATTAAAATATAAGTGAAACAAAGAAGTCTTTTCAGAGAGAAGGAATAAGAAGAAAGTAAACTCAAGGAGAATCTGAATAACCCGAATTGAATATAACTTTTATTTTATTACACAATTAACACAAAGTGTATGTATATATATATATATATATATATATATATATATATATATATATATATATATATATATATATATATATATATATATATATATATGTTGCATGACGAATTTGTAATTTCATGACAGTATTGAATTTTGATGCTCGCTTCACTTAAAATAAAGTTCAAGATATCAAATTAAAACTAAAATACATATTGAAACTGCAATTAGTAATACGATTATAACATCCAATTTAAAATGCAACAGTAACATCTCATGAGAACCGTTGTTTGGTTGGTGCACGATCGAACTCCGAGCAACATTATGCGATTCGGAAACACTTGAATCATAATTGATGGACTCCAATTGTGACACCGTCGAACCTCGTGCAACGTTGCCCGATTGGGATAATGTAGAATCTAAAGGGTTGTCTGCCCACCTGAAAAAGTCGCAATCATCTAATTTGTGTTTCCACCTCGGGCACCTATAGAATTATCGCTTGTAAATATGTTGTCAGCGTGAAGTGAGTAGTAAGGACGACATTCCGCAACGGCACATCACTTACCCGGACTTCTCTGAATATCCGGAGCTCATCATCCTGCAATTATTAAAAAGAGAATAAATCAGGCAAAAATATAGGAAATTAAGAAAATCTACTTACTAAAGTGTGGATGTAACGGTTGTCGACAATAAAGTTTTGTGCCCATCCAAGCTGCTCCACAGGGAGATGGGGGAGAGGGAGAAAATGAGGGGGAGAGAGAGAGAAGGGGAGAGAAGGGGTCACCTAAATGGGAGTTGTTCACCTCAATACATGCAGAGAGGATTCAAAATTGCCATTTCAATTGAAATGAGCACTCCTGTAAGAAGTAAACAATAAAAATCAAAATACTTATACATACATAAAAGAATTACAAGAAAGAAAAGGTCTTCATCTTCCATTTAGGGTATGCCCGAACTTCCCTTAGGCATTTGGAGTAGCGACAAACGAATCATTCTCTATGTTTCAAAAATTTCAGTAAAGCATTATCTTATACTAGTAAAACAAGTGGATCTAGAGTTTTAGAAGCTTTGATCATTCTCAACAAGTGGCTTTAGATTTTTAGCCCTTTCTTCTCAACACTTTTAGATTCGCCGCAATATCCAGGAGAGAAAAAGTCAAAATTAGAGAAGGCTTTCGGCTAGGGCTGTGAAAAAATCTAGTTGTTTGAGAACAGCTGGTGTTCGACTCGTTAAATAGTAGCTCGTGTTCGGCTCATTCGTTAAGTAAACGAGTCGAACACGAACAAATTTTTAAAGCTCGAATTATAAATGAATCGAACATGAATAACTCATTGTTCGCTCGTGTTCGGCTCGTTTTAGCTCCAAATAAAAAAAATTATATACCTATTTATATAACAATATATTACATATATTATTTATATAATAATATATTATATATATTTATGTCTAAGTTTAAATCATAACACCTCATGTGACAATGTGGTTAGTGCATTCTTTTGTATATATTTGATCCAAGTTCGAATCTCACACTTTACATCTATTTTTCTCAATTTAAGTTTAACGAGTCAATTTCGAGTTGAACACAAACACTAATATTTTAATCGAGCCGAACACGAACACACCGTTCACGAGCCGATTTCGAACACGAGCTATTTCGAACGAGCCGGACACGAGCCAAGTCTGAGCTCGGTCAAGCTTGGCTCGTTTACAGCCCTAATTTCAGACAAATGAGGGAGAGGAGGGAGGAGAAGAATTTCTTTACCTGCGGAGCGAATTGGAGTAGCGACGGAGGCAAGAGCAACCTCTTCGACAGAGGAAAGGTAGGGCGTAGATGGGGTTTAGCGAGGGTAAGGGGGTAAAAGCTCCACAACAAACGCGGACTGCGGGATATAGAAAATAGAAAACACATTTTTGTAAAATTCACCTTAAACGTGAGAAACAAACAGTGATGCGGCTCTTTGAAAACGCCGCCGCTCTTATAAGCTGCCCCAAACGGGCCCTAAGAGGCCGTTTCGGGCGGAAATGTGCGGTTGTAGTGTTTGGAAACTATAGCGTAGAATATAGTAAGTTTTATCTTTTAAGCATGACCCACAAACGGACCCTGCTGTTGTTCCTCTCTGCCCTATCTCACTTCTATCTCCCCCTCTGCTCTCACTTCTCCTCTCTCTTGATCTCGTAAGTTTTTTTTCTTTTCTTATGTATGCAAATGTGCGCCAAACCATATAAATCACTTCGAGTTTAATTATTTGTTTGTTGTGTAATTTTATTTCTCGCATTATTCTGCACAACAATGGGGCCACAACAATGGGGCCATTTCATCAACTTCACACGAAATAGCCGTTCAAAAATAAACTAATACTATTTTGTCTTAATCTATCATTAGATCTTAAGGGTAAATCTCCTCTATTTGCTTCTCAAAGGTATAATTGAAATTTTTCTTTTTTACTTATGTTGACATGTATTTTTTTTTTCTTTTGGATGAAATTATTAGATATGTATTTTCTTTTCTAAATTAAATGCTTGCTTCCTAAAAAGAGTTAGAATTTTTTTGTTTGATTTATATTTTATTTCATAAATTCATTTTGTTTAGTCGATCCATAATTTAGATACAAAAGTTTACAATGAATTTATAATTATTTTATATAGATTCGGTTAGATCTACTCACTTTTTATGCTAAATTAATATATTTAATAATTTCACATGAAGTAACTTTTATTTAGGTGTGCATAAATTTAAATTTATTGAATTTCTTCATGTTTGTATATCCTAATGTTTTATGATGCGTTAATAAACTATATGTAGCAATCATAATAATAAAAAAAAAACACAAATAACATCCCTATAATTTTAAAGAGCATTCTTTATTTTAATTTGTATAATTTAGATTTCTACTTAGATAATAGAATAATTTGATCTTTTGCCTCTCATAAAATATCAATTTTGTCTCTCCTGAGTCATCACTTTGTTCTTTATTGCCCTAATCTCCCCCACATTTGATTTAGGGGGATAATTTGCCATTGAAGAGATTAGATGTTTTAGATTTGCCTTATGTTAGGGGGATAATTTGCCATTGAAGAGATTAGATGTTTTAGATTTGCCTTATGTATAAAAGGTGGCGGCAGACCTCAGAGGATTCAACCATATTTATTAAAAATGATCATAATTTATTAGAATTACATGAAAAATATGACATTCAATATAACACAATGAAAAAAAAATATATCATGTTGTCGACCCCACTTAGTGGGATAAAGGCTTATTGTTATTGGATAAATTAGTGTTGGAAGATTTATATATGAAATTAGATTTATTGTCTAATTTAAATTTGAATACATAAAAAATAGATTATTACACCAATAGGTTGTATTTATATTATAAAAATAATATGATGGAATTTGATGCAAATTCTATTAAGCATCTTGATTTAAACCACAAAATATAAAACAACTTACATTGAAAGATATCTCATATAAAGTTATTTTATTTGCCCCCATCCAATTCTATACAAAATTTTATGCAAATGTGTTATGTTGAACAAATAAGAAGACATCATGAGAAAATAGTTGAATTAAATATTATGAATTTCCTTCATACTGGCGACTAGTTCTATCCTTCATATTTTATTTTAGAGTTCTCAGTTGTTTAGTCTCGGGCTTCACTAAATCATATATAATTCTATCAACCTATTGGATTTAGATCTCTCTCTCTCTACAGAAAACATAAGAGAGAGACATACAGAACTACACCCATCTCTGGTAAATTCTTCTCTTCTATAACATACAAATTATCTGGTGCCTCTTTACCGCATGCATGATTGAACTTATTGTAAGCTCCCTACTGCATTATATCTAGTTATCTGATATAATATGTATTCTCAGATGCAGTTATGCCATATACCATAATATAATATCTAACCCAAAATCAATAAAACGAATCATAATTTATCACAAGTTGGAAGCACATGGACTTGGCATGGTCTTTTATCTAAGCATAATGAAATGATTTCTTAAGAACATAATTGTTACATTGTTCAATTACATAATATGCCAAAAATCTCAAATTTATCTCAAAAAGGCAATCCACTTGCATGGAATTGCTCTTAAAATTATCTACAAGTTGGTTTTAGAGAGGAAGAAAACAGACAATCACTGCCACCTGCTCTACAAACCACCTAAATATTCCAAATCATATGATAGTGGATCTTTACCTGTTAAAGCCAGACTCGTACACATGATTAATCAAACTTTCTCATTGCAACAAGGAATCCGATTCAAGCAAATGCTGATCCTTTTAAACAGGAAAATGGTGGTGATGGATGTTTCAAGCTGGCTACATCGAACCTCTCCATGAACCTTTGATCAGAAACTCTTGCTTTCGCAGCGGCAAACAGCCGGTACTCATCAAATACTGAAGACAAACACCATCTTTGCAGTTTTCTTAGGCACCCAACTACACATCCCGTACGATGCTATGTATACATACCAAAAAAATAAATTAGTATAAGGAGTTCTGCTAGGGTTGAAAGCTTAAAATAAAAATCATTTAGGCTAACAGATCATACCTTTCCTCTTTTACAATGGATCAGCAGTGGGTGATTTCGGACATCTGTAAGAAAAATGCAAAATAGAAATAGAATTAGAGTTGTGAAATCTTTCTTCTCCAAAAATAATGTATTATAATTTGAGAATGTAATGCATTAGTTGATACCAAGGACAACTTTGAGAGCCTCACGGATCATCTCTTCTGGGATGTTGACAAATGGTTCCTGCGTTTATAAAAAAGGACTTCAGTTTTCCAGAAATATTGATCTGCTTGCTGAAAAATAGTTATCGATTGCTTGCGTATAATAGAGCATTAATTTAATTACTTGTTAACCGTCCTTTCATTGTCCAAGCATTTAGATCCATATTTTCAAGCCTAATGCGAAATGGATACTTCACTTTGGATCACCACTTCAGTTAATGTTCTTCACATAGGTTCCCAAAGGCTAGCGATGTTATAAATATTCCATCAAATATAGTCATACAGTGGGCATTGAAAAGATAATTTTCAGATTAATCCCTCAAAAATGTCTAGTTTACAAGGTCTAAAAACGAGGCTGGCAAAGCTATAGCAGAAACTAAATTTTTGCTTCAACATTAGACTATAAGAACTATATGAATCCTTTGTGACCATATCTATTGCCAGTTCTTCAGTTGGATTCCTGTCAACCTGATTAAAGATGAAGTGAAATTGGTTTTCAACAAAGATAGTATAGATTAAGCTCACAAAAAGCTAATACTTCAAGAAATCAGCTACAAACTATGCACTCAAATGATTATTGAAAACCAAAATATTTTGTTTTAGAATAAATTATCAAATAATCCCCTGACTATTTATACGGGGTCATTTGTCCAAGAGTCTACAAAAGTGTCAAATTAGTTCGTAGACCTTTTTAATATTGGTTGAAATACTCCAAATGGAAGACTATTTTAGCCCCCATTTTGAGACTTTTCTAAATAAAAAAGAGGAAGCTCCTAAAAAATAACGGGCAACCAACTACTTTCTATTGATGGGTCATATAATTCAGCAACTTTAACCTTTTGGACTAGAAACAAAAGAAAAGCCCTAATACAAAATCCCATTAGTATCATGGAGAAGTAATTAGTATGCAATAAACATAACATCGTGCATGATATCAATAACAAAACAAGGGGAGCATGAGTACTACAATAAAAGAAGCCATTTGGGCTGCCTGAACTATAGAAGTAAATAATAACATGTTATCACGTGCCTTACACAAAATTCATTTAATATTTCTTAATGGAATGAGAAAGGCAACTTTAAATACTTGCCGCAGGAAAATAAAATTATCTTAAAGTGGCATGTGAGCACTTCAAAAAAAGTAGCTAATGGTGATGAATTCTTGTGACCTTTCATTTTCTCAAAGTAGTGATCAAGGGGTAAGGAATCCAATTAAATCACTTAGAAAAAGAATTATAATAAAAATAAGGAAGATTTACAAACATAGCACCTAATACCTATGTATAATTTACATATTTAATATTACAGCTTACATAAGCATGAAAAGGTGCATTTCACCTTGTAAAAATGAAAACAGTGGTACCGTTTACGTGAAATGAAAATATTGGGCAGTCTAAATACAAAAAAATAAACTTTAGATGTTAGATATGTAAATACATAGGAATTGGGTGGTATGTATATAATTGTCCCTGAGGATAATGGAAAAATATATATGAAGATTTGACCAGTTTTTCACATAAGAAATAAAACTTTGTTCCTTCAAAAAAGCCAATAGACGAGTATTTCCTTGCCTTGCAGGGAGTTTTATTGGCTAAATATAAACGACTGAACGACTTATTCTCTGTCAGAGACTGCCTTCGTAATAACAAGTTGCAGCACTTCGGAGGAGAAACAATTGGAACTAAGAAAGGAAAACCAGAGAAAACAAATTAATGTTCCACAATAATTAAATATTTTTCCATGCAAATAACTTAAATATTTTATCCTCAAAATAGCAGGCGCAACTTCTCCTTAAGCTCACACATCATACGTAGCATCCAGAGATATCATTGATGATAAAACCAGAGCAGTAATTTAATCTAGTGAGATACCTTGATGATAATTGCAGCCTGCAATTTTTTTTGCATTGAATGTGTAAAATTAAAGAGGGTGATGCAATATTATTATGAGAATATGCAAAGCTAAAACTTGCTAATAAGCCTCTGAATCCATCCATCAATTAAGAAAAATATTTTGATTTCACTTCTTGGTGTATCTAATCCTTTCCAACTAGATGAACTTAGTGGTTTTTTGGTTTGGTGCAAAATAGGCAAAAAATAAATAGGTTTTTTACTTCTTCAGAGTATTGTATTATTGCAATAGCGTTGAAATTACTTCACACCAACATGATTTTAGTTCTTTCCCTTCCCAAAACCCTTGCAAAGTAAACACAACCAATTTTTTGCATTTACACAGCAAGAGTTCTATTTATGTTACTAAGCATTTTGAGCAAACCACATAGCAGAAGCTGTTAAAAAAGCTTGAAACAAACTCAGATTTGATTCGAGTTGATTTCTAATTTGCCAAAATAGTCGATAAATGAAATATAAAATGAATACAGTATGCGATATAATACGCATATTTATGCATAAAATTAATTGAAAATCAATTTTTGTATGGAATCCAAAGTGATTTAGAGTTTAATTGGAATCAAAGCAGTTTGAGTTAACTCAACTCAACTTTGGTTTAGAGACTTGCTGGAATTGAAAATTTTTATTTTGAGCATGGCCAAAATCACTTGAACTCAACAAGATACACCATATGCACAGCACATAAGCTTTAATATTTTTTTTTAATATTTGTCTCATTTTATCAAAGCTCAACAATCATGTGTAAGCTTTGTAAGTCGTTAGAGTTGTCAACTTTCCTTCTCATTTTCTACATAACATCCTATCTTGCTTCTGTAATTACTTTGATTTAAATTTCGTGCAGTAGAGAAACCATTCAGATGAAATTTCATTCCAATTATCATTTCCGGACCCTTTTACTAATTCATTCTGAAAGTTACCTTCTTTCAAGTTTGAACTTATGAAAGTTCTTGGCAGTTTAGCCATGAAAATCTTTGCATTTCTAACTTAGATGGGCATCTCCCCTATCATAGATCTTTCTAAAGAACTATTATCACACACAAGTCCAGCAAAAAAACTAAAAATAAAAAACCGCTAAGCTAACAAGATAACACACTGAAAAATGTTTTCTTTGTCGAGTATCTATTGTTAGAATTACTTCTGCAGCTTACCCCAAATTACCGTTTAGTCCCGTCTTTCGGTATATTTAGAAAATCCAAAGGAATTAAATTAGATATAAAGTCCAAATCATTGAGGAAACAGCAAAAAGATCCCACAAAGAGGGTTTCATTTTGTGTCTCATCCCCTACTCTAGCAATTACATATGGCTTCTCTCAGTTTCGATAGAAGACTGATATACAACTGAAACTTGGAATAATTTTAAGAACTTGAATTTGCACCTCCCAGTCAAAACAAAATGTTTCTATATATAGCAAGCCTTTCTAAGTTGACAAAAGACAATATTAATTTCAACTATGCTTAATATAAATCAAAAATTAATTTTGAAATCAATACTATCGCTAACTTGTAGAATACATGAGCCATTATTAATTGTTAGAATATCTTCATTCTTTCATTCAGAAGATATTTTAATAAATATACATCTTCCAGTGCATTCCATGAGAAATAACATAAAGGTTCAACACCATTGATCGACCGCATCCCTAGCATAAAAATGGCATTTTATAACATGACTAAAAACCTAGAAATTGATCTCAGAACTTTCTATTGCCCTAAGGTAGGAGATGGAATAAAATAAACAGCTACATGACCGGAACATATCATATAATCAACAAAAACAAAAACGTATGCACAAACCATGAGGTTTTGAGAGGACTTTCAGAGCTTAAATCAATCTGGATTTTCTAACCATTCCAACCAAATGATGAAACTATCAAATTTAGTCATTTTTAAAAACATGATTTGCCCCTCAACAATTTTCTGAACCAAGAGAAATCGTCGAATGATACAGGCATGTAATCAATTAAAAAATAAGCAAGCAATCATCCATCTCAAAACCAATAAATAATTAAACTCATTACCTTGCGCCCCTCAATTCCAAAATGGAAAAGCCTAATCCCATTTACATTTAGAAACTCCATGTTGGCCTCCGGGTATTCCTCCGGACACAAATACCTGAAATTACCCACAGTAACCCATTTATCAATCCAAATAACGATAATAATAATCAAATGCATAGAACATAATTTGAAATCGAAGCACTCACACTACAGAACGAAGCCGGAGAGTTTGAAGAAAATTAAAATTGTCAGGTTCGGGAAACCCTGAACGGAAAACACCGGTTTCAACCACCGCGAAGTTGAGCGGCGGCAGAAAAAACAGCTCTTCTTCCACCTCGCCGGCGAACTCCTCAATTTCCGCAGTCCTCCTCGGCGGCTGTCCCATTTCACCGGATTTCAAAAGATTTATTTGCTATGATGTCATAACAAAGCGATTGGGGAAGAAATTACAGATAGACGGTCAATATAAGAATTGCATGGAGGTTGATTTCCAGAAGAGGTGTGAAAGCAACTTCTCTCTGGTTTCTTGCTGCAGTAGCTAAACATCGTCAACTCTTTTATATTGAGATCAACAAGTTAGGCTTAAGACAGACGTGAAAGGAACTTTTGAGCTGTTGGAGTTGACGGTTTTCTCTGCAAACATACATCGTCATGTTCTCTCAGATGTCTGAACTTAGTCACCCCTCAGCACATGGTCATCATCAATAATTCTGATGTAATTTTATGTGTGGATAATAATATTTATATATTATTTATAGTATTGCAATATTATTTTATCAAAATAATAGCATAATATTATCAATAATATCTGAATGTAGATCATTCAGATGCAATATTTTTTTCTTTCTAATAAATTCTATGTTGTAAATGAGCTTATAACTCTTGAATAATCATATTTTTATTCAATTTGATTATAATTCATTTTTTTTTTCATTTTTAGTTCCTTTGACTAAATTTTGTTTCAATTATTTAGTCGGTAATATAATTTTTATTTTAAAATATTCCCAAAAATAGAAAATTAAAATAGTTCATGTGTCAGCATTATATGCAATACAAAAGCTCATTTGTACATTTAAATATGATTTCTAACAATGATTCTTTTATATATAAATGATGTGGGACTATATCTAAAAAACAAAGAAATAAGAGGAATTATTATGGCAATGAGATCATTTAGATATATATCCTCAATTCTTATAAGAAAAATCTAATCTATAAGAATGATCATTATTTTTTATTTTGTACTTCTTTTTCTCTCTCTTTTTAATTAGGTGTGACTCATGAGCAAATTAAGATTATATATATATATATATATATTA